>JABMCL010003308.1:0-7500 GCA_018857735.1 Alviniconcha marisindica
TTTCGCGTAGACAGCTTGACACAAAATGTATAGAACGTTTTTATTGTTTTCCCTTCCTTGCTCTTCTTGTAAAGTTTTAGATTTTTGTTTGTTTGTTTGTATTTTCATGAAATATTTACTTTTCTTTTTTCTCGTGGTCATAATGTTTGTTGTTTTTTTTTTAATTCAAATTTAATGTTTGCATATATATGATTGTTGGTATGTGTGATGTGCTTTGATTTTGGTTAGGTGTGTATAATGCGCCATTGCTTAGCTTCCAATCCTGTTAGATGTGATCTTGTTTTATACGTAGATAGTGAGATAGCCACTATTCTGTCGCTTTCCATTATTCGTTAATATGTTTTTGTAATTCTCTCTCTCTCTCTCTCTCTCTCTCTCTCTCTCTCTCTCTCTCTCTCCTCTCTTCTCTCTCTCTCTCTCTCCTAAAAATTGTTTTGATTGGTCTTACTTTGCCTTATTATTGCTCTGTTCGTATGATGTGATGTTTTAGACAGAAATTAATTTTGTTTTGTTTTTAAGTCGTTTTTCTCTAGCGTATTTAATGGAATTCTTGTTTGATGTATTGAGTGTTGCTGTGTTTGTCATCAGGGACAGATTTGTAAAAAAGCCGACACGTGCTTAAATCTTTATCCCTGTGTAATAAAGTATTATCTTATCTTATCTTATCTTATCTCTCTCTCTCTCTCTCTCTCTCTCTCTCTCTCTCTCTCTCTCTCTCTCTCTCTCTCTCTCTCTCTCTCTCTCACAGACGTTTATCACTGATGCAAATGATACGATGCCAAGTCACACCAGTAACACTATAAAATGCTGTTGTTTTTCATCTGCACTCCTTAATTGGCAGTTCTTCGACCCTTCATGTCTTCTATAGCATGCAGCATATGCGATAGCTGTTTTCAATGGTGTTATTTCGACCTGATTACTGCTGCAACAGCCGTCTGTGGGATCACCTTGGTCAACAACCCGGACGCCTGCAGCAAAACACAGCAGCAAGAATTAAATGGTACTGGCACACCGAAAAGAGAACCCATGATCCCCGTCTTCAAATCATTGCAGTGGTTGCCAGCGAGACAGTGAATCGATCACAAAGTCGCGTCCTTTGAGTACAAACGTTACGAAAGGAACGGCGGCGGTTGGAACTCTTTTTGGAGATTTATTCCTGCACGATACTTTGACTCACATTTCAGCTACGCTTACAGGCTCCAAGTGCTGCTGAGAAACGCCAAACACACACACACGCACGCACGCACGCACGCACGCGCATGCACACACACACACACACACACACACACACACACACACACACACACACACACACACACACACAGAAAATAATGAAGGAAATGTACTCACCAACGGACACAAAACGATTCAACGACACCTTAGAATGTCTTCGTCAGGAGCAGGAGGAAAAAAGCGTATACTATTAAACAAGACAGACAGGCACAGAAGAGAGAGAGAGAGAGAGAGAGAGAGAGAGAGAGAGAGAGAGAGAGAGAGAGAGAGAGAGAGAGGAGGAGGAGGAGGAAAAATTTAAAACCCCAGAAAATGACAGCTAGTTAATTTAGACGAAGCAAGGCTAGCAAGGTCTCCTAATTAACTAAATACGTACAAGAAAACTATTTAGTTTCAGAGATTTCTCTAACTCTGATACCCCACCCCATAAAAACCTACACCATCCCCAGTTCTGGAAGCCCCAGTTCCACAAACAGTCAGGGCAGATTTTGAGTTTTTGGAAATTGGACTCGCTCCTCACTGTGTATTTCTGATATGTTTTACCATGACTTTATTTAGTTTTCCTTTCGACCATAAAATCTCCTTAGCGCAATCTAGCATAACGGTCAGTGGAATGACGCGCAGTAGAAATGACATCATTACCAACAGCGTTATGACGACAGGTGGCAGAGATTGAAATGGACATCATTATCAACAACATAATCATAACAGTAGGTGGCAGACACTGGCCAAGTCGGCGTTTTTCCAGTTGTAATTGCAACTGTAAGTTCAGGCTAACATCACTAATGTGAAAAGACTTCAAATATAAAGGAGGAAGAAGAAGCGATTCTCCGTAGAAAAATGCGCGTCAGTAAACAAAGTAATACGTACCTATACAGACTCAGATGATGCCAAAGGAAAATACGTTTTCGTCCCCTCCCCCAAGCCCTTCCCCCCCCCCCTCCCCCCCTTCCCCACTCCGTCCCCTTGGAAGATCCATACGTGTTTATTGACCTTGTGTTGGCGATATGTGTGTATATGAATGGTCCGGTTGGCTGGGGACAAACACATACCTTCGACCCGAGCTTTCTTTCTGTGTGACGGGAATTGGTAAGTGAAACTGCTTCTCTCCTATTGTTCTTTATTGTTTGTTACTCTCCGTTGACGACTGCGGCGACAGCGCTGCAGCTGCCTACACCATGCTGCAGAGGTTTTGCTCGGCCACCAGATCGCCCGATGAACTTCTTCCTCTGGGGTAGATATCCTTCTGTTGTCTCCTTTGTCCGCGAAAACTTTGGGAAAAAGGTGGATCTCTCTCTCTCTCTCTCTCTCTCTCTCTCTCTCTCTCTCTCTCTCTCTCTCTCTCTCTCTCTCTCTCTCTCTCCCTCTCTCTCTCTCTCTCTCTCTCTCTGTCTCTCTCTGTGTGAAGAAGTGTTACTGACTATTAAAAATGTGAAGCTTGGAAAAATCCAGTGGCTTAGATGGCATTTTGGCAGAAATGTTAAAATCAGCTGGCAACACCTTGACATGGTTTCTGACAGACTATTTCAATGAACTGTTCAAAAATGGGGAATACCCAGACCTCTGGACACAAGCTATTATTGTGCCGATACATGAAAAAGGGGACACTGATATACCGGACAATTAGAGAGGTGTCTCCCTGCTGAGCATACTGGGTAAATGCTACACTGCAATACTGAACAAACGGTTGTATACCTGGCTAGAGGATAATGAAAAAATTGACGAAACTCAGGCTGGCCTCAGAAGAGGGTGTTCGACAACCGACCACGTGTTCACCTTACATGCGATGACCCAAAAGTATCTGTCAAGAAGAGGAGGGAAGATGTATGTTGCCTTTATTGACCTAAGGAAGGCGTTCGATTCTGTGAAGTGTGAAACTGTTGAAAACACTCTGCAGGGCAGGAGTGTCCTCCACGTTTGTGAACGCTATTAAGGCTATATAAAAAGTCCTTTCTTGCGCCAGAATGAGCAGTGACTTTACAGACATGTTTGAATGTCCACAGGGACTAAGACAAAGGTGTGTTCTGAGCTCTACCCTCTTTTCTATCATCGTAGATGAGTTGGCAACAGAAGTGTCAGAAAACGGTAAACGTGGTGTCCAGTTACTACCTGATCTTATAGAATTGTTCATTCTGCTCTTTGCGGATGACCTTGCCTTCTTAACGTGCTCCCCAACTGGACTGCAAACCCAACTTGATTGCTTACAGAGAGTGTGTCCTGACAAAAGCAAAATGATGTATTTAGGAAAGGTGGGTTCTTGGGAAGAAGTGAGAAATGGTTTATCGATGGTAACATTCTCGAGGTAGTGAGCAGACACCTGTACTTTGACTTTACTTTTACAACCGCCATGAACGCCAACGAGTCAGCAAAGCTATTGGCTGATAAAGGAAAGGAGTCTCTATTCGACCTTCTGAGAACCCACACCCAGCTGGGACTAACGTATAGACAACACACACACACACACACACACACACACACACACACACACACACACACACACACACACACAACAAACAACACACACACACACACACACACACACACACACACACACAACCCACACAACACACACACACACACACGCACGCACGCACACACGCACGCACGTACTCACGCGCACACGCACACACACAAATAAAAAATATTTGACGTTATGATCCAACCCGTCCTCTCATACTCAGCGGAGGTGTGGGGACTCTTGGAAGACAATGATCCAACAGAAAAGTTTCAGCTCTATACATGTAAAAGGTTTCTGAACGTTGCAGCACGTACGCCTAACAAGATGGTATACGGAGAACTAGGCAGACATCCTTTAAAAATAAAATATTTCGTAAAAGTCTGTAAAGTTGTGGTTTAGGCTGCTCCACATGGATGCGACCCGCATTCCGTACCAGGCCTATCGAATGTTGCTATCCCTGGACAGCGATGGAAAGTGCAACTTGGCGACAAAGCTCAGACTACTGTTGCATGAAACAGTTTTTGGTTATGTGTGGCTGACGCAAGGTGTAGTCGACGAGCAATACTTCATTCGAATCTTCAGACTGACTGACAGATATAATTTTCCAGGACTGGGTGGCTGGATTTAATGTGAGCAGCCGGTTCGATCACTACCGCGAGTTTAAGACTGCTCTAAATGCAGAAACGTACCTAGACAGTATAAAGCAACAACAACAACAAAATGCTTCAGGGACTGTTTGGTTCGTAAAAGACTGGGTATTAGTAATCTCAAAGTACGTAAGAACCGGTACGCAAGGAGTGGCATACTGCTGGACAACGACTGTCCATTCTGCCTGGGTATGCAGGACAACGAATTACACTTGTTTGTGTGCATGAAATACAAGAAGAGAAGACCAAACATGCTGAAAAATATTGAACCGCATGATGAGCATAGCCAGTTTGTAAAGTTGATGTCACGCCAAGTGGACAGCGTTGCTAGACAAATGGCATGCTTTCTTTTCAAAAGCTTCGAAACTTGTCACAATTAAATTACTTGAATCGGAAACTACTTGAGGAAGTGCGTGTTGTGTGAAAGCAAATACAGCCTAGATATGAATAAAATTAAAATGAAGCACTAGTGCAAATCAAGGCGGCCAAACTCATGTGAATAAATACCAGAGCAGCTCATCGGTTTTCAAAATTCTGATCCGGGTGGGGACCATTATTACGTTGGTTGCTTAGGTCAGACGCGAGTTTTTTTTTAATTTGTTGTTTGAGATCATTAAGTTAATATTTTTTAATTCTTTTATGAGTAGACGCTGGGTCGCATGTATTTTCTGTTCTTTGTGTGGTGTGTGTGTGTGTGTGTGGGTGTGTATGTGTGTGTGTCCCATTTTCTGTGCGTCACAATTAAGCTACAATAATTAAGTTTTGTCTTGCGAAATGTTGTTCATGTATTTTTGATAAAATGTTTGTACAGCGAGTGAGTTTAACTCTGGTTAAAGAATAGCGCTTTACAGATTCATTTATTATTCCATTATTTTATTATGACGCTTTGTTTCAGTTTTGTGCCAAGAGACAAAGGACACCTTACACCGTCAGCATCATGCACGCTTTTCAATGTGTCATCTTCCTCTCGCTCTCTCTCTCTCTGCATCTCTCTCTTCTCTCTCTCTCTCCTCTCATGTCCTGAGGTGACACTGTTCTGTGGTGGAGAGGACGTACAAATCCAAGAAGACTAATCATCTCTACTCTCTCTCTCTTCTCTCTCTCTCTCTCTCTCTCTCTCTCTCTCTCTCTCTCTCTCTCAGCTTCTCTCTTTCCCTCCCTCCTGCCACAACCCTCCTTGATAAAGGAGATCTAGTACGTTTTGTGCTTTTACAGCTAGCGGGTAATCGACACAATTTAAAGGTGGTTTGTAACAAAAAAAAAGAAAGGGAAGGAAAATATTCCCTTCAGAGAGAACCTGCTTGGGAGCATCAGTCCCTTTCCGGGTCCGATTCAATTCTTTATACTAGGTAAATCAGTCCTACGAGCAGCCCCTGAAAACAAGGAGACATACAGAGAGATCTTCAGTAGAAAGCCCTTGAAAACAGGAGAGAGGGAATGAGAAAGGGGAAGGTGGGTGTGGGGGGGGGGGGCGGTAGAGGGGGGAGGGAGAAAGAGAGAGAGAGACAGACACAGACAAACACAGACACAGACACAGAGTAGATAACTGATTATAGTTCATTTACATAATTGTCCACTCGCCACACCGCTGACTGACAGAGGAGCTTTAGCCAATCAGAGCCTGCGTACAGACACACCTCCTCAGACAAGCCCGCGGGCCGTCCAAGCACCACTTTAAAGTAAAGGACGCACATGCCTGTGCTGTTTTCCAGATCAGTAATCATGAAGCGCCCTAACTGCATGGCTCCGTGCGATTCGAAGCGTGGATTAATTAATTAAAGTACACGTTGTATTGTATAATTAATTGCGCTGGTCTAATTAGTTCATCCACAATATGGTTATGTTGTATACTCCGCCGCACTAATTAATTCACACACACACACATTACGTTGTATACTCCGCTCCTCTAATTAAATCAAACACACGTCATAATTATTGTATACTCCGCTTGTCTAAGCTGGCGGGGCTACCGGGCTAAAGGCGACGAGAGCCAGCTAGGTCAGTTGTTGTCTCAAATTCTGCCGTTCATTGCCACAGACCCGCGGTTCTGCTCTCCGTCATAGCAGCGATGGCGGCGTACTCTGCAATGGCTGTGACCTGGAAAGGTGTATTTCACGGAGCACTGAAGAGCGTCTCTGTCGGCTCGGCCGGTGTGTGGGGCGTCAACGGCGCGGACCATGTCTACTACCGGATTGGAACTTACAGAAAACCCGCCACTCCGGGTAGCGCATGGGAGCATATCATTAGTGAGTATCAATAACTATACTGCACACACACACAGACACACACACGCTCAAATTGTGTGTGTGTGTGTGTGTGTGTGTGTGTGTGGGGTTGTGTGTGTGTGTGTGTGTGTGTGTTCATCTGTGACTCTGTGCGTGTGTGTGTGTGTGTGTGTGTGTGTGTGTGCGTGCGCGCGCGCGCGCGCACACAAAGTATTCGACTGTGTGACTCTGTGTGTAAGATATCCAGCTGTGTGACTGTATGTGTAAAATATTCAGCTATGTGACTCTGTGACTCTGTGTGTGTGTGTGTGTGTGTGTGTGTGTGTAAAGTATCCAGCTGTGTGACTCTGTGTGTGTGTGTTGGGGGGGGGGGGGGATAGGTCGAACTCCCCCTAACCCATGGGGGAAAAAAGACTGGTTTACTATATAGATGTATATTCATGTAGTATGCTGTAAATGTGCATGCGGTAGAAAGGTCAATGTCTATGCTATCCATAAACGGCAGAGATTTTATATTCTCTCAGGTTCAAACTGTTCCTGTAATCGCCTGTGTCCACCGCGCTACTTTAAGGTGGAGTCACACTGAAGTAGGTCGATGTTGGAGGCCGCATCGTCTGGGGGGTGAATAAAGACGACAGCATTTTCTACCGTACTGGCATCGACGCCACCAGGTGTGTGTGTGTGTGTGTGTGTGTGTGTTTCCACGAGCCTTGATAGCCTGTGTAGAGTCCCTGTTTCCAAGAGCCTTACTAGCCTGTATAGAGTCCCTGTTTCCACGAGCCTTGCTAGCCTGTGTAGAGTCCCTGTTTCCACGAGCCTTGCTAGCCTGCGTAGAGTCCCTGTTTCTACGAGCCTTGCTAGCCTGCATAGAGTCCCTGTTTCCACGAGCCTTGCTAGCCTGTGTAGAGTCCCTGTTTCCACGAGCCTTGCTAGCCTG
>JABMCL010003308.1:12500-25000 GCA_018857735.1 Alviniconcha marisindica
CGTAAAAGATTGAATCAATGACTAGACATCCACAATCAAGAGAGAGAGAGAGAGATAGAGGGGCAGTTAGTCAGGGATACAGCTGAATACTTTACACAGTCAGGGTTACAGCTGAATATTTTACACAGCCAGGGCTACAGCTGAATACTTTACACAGCCAGGGTTACAGCTGAATACTTTACACAGTCAGGGTTACAGCTGAATACTTTACACAGCCAGTGCTACAACTGAATACTTTACACAGCCAGGGTTACAGCTGAATACTTTACACAGCCAGTGCTACAACTGAATACTTTACACAGCCAGGGTTACAGCTGAATACTTTACACAGCCAGGGTTACAGCTGAATACTTTAAACAGCCAGGGTTACAGCTGAATACTTTACACAGCCAGGGCTACAGCTGAATACTTTAAACAGCCAGGGTTACAGCTGAATACTTTACACAGCCAGGGTTACAGCTGAATACTTTACACAGCCAGGGTTACAGCTGAATACTTTACACAGCCAGGGTTACAACTGAATACTTTACACAGCCAGGGCTACAGCTGAATACTTTAAACAGCCAGGGTTACAGCTGAATACTTTACACAGCCAGGGCTACAACTGAATACTTTACATAGCCAGGGCTACAGCTGAATACTTTACACAGTCAGGGTTACAGCTGAATACTTTAAACAGTCAGGGTTACAGCTGAATACTATACACAGCCAGGGTTACAGCTGAATACTTTACACAGCCAGGGTTACAGCTGAATACTATACACAGCCAGGGTTACAGCTGAATACTTTACACAGCCAGGGTTACAGCTGAATACTTTACGCAGCCAGGGCTACAGCTGAATACTTTACAAAGAGAAGGTCGAGCTGAGCACTTTGAGCAATCAAGATCATAGCTGAGTCGTTTACCCAGAGAGGGTCATAGCTGGGTACTTTAAACAAACATAATCGCCTCTGAATACTTTACACAGGGAGGATCATGGCTGAGTACGTACACAGAGAGACTCACACAGCGGAATACATTACACACTCAGAGTCACACAGCTGTGACAGTCACACAGCTGAATACTTTACATACAGAGAGTCACACAGCTGTGACAGTCACACAGCGGAATACATTACACACACAGAGTCACACAGCTGTGACAGTCACACAGCTGAATACTTTACATACAGAGAGTCACACAGCTGTGACAGTCACACAGCTGAATACTTTACATACAGAGAGTCACACAGCTGAATACTTCACACACACTGAAAGTCACACAGCTGAATACTTTACATACAGAGAGTCACACAGCTGAATACTTCACACACACAGAAAGTCACACAGCTGAATACTTTACATACAGAGAGTCACACAGCTGAATACTTCACACACACAGAAAGTCACACAGCTGAATACTTTACATACAGAGAGTCACACAGCTGAATACATTACACACACACAGAGTCACACAGCTGAATACTTTACACACACAGAAAGTCACACAGCTGAATACTTTACACACAGAGAACGACATAGCTGAATACTTTACACACAGAGAATGACACAGCTGAATACTTTACGCACAGAGAATGACACAGCTGAATACTTTACACACAGAGAATGACACAGCTGAATACTTTACACACAAAGAATGACACAGCTGAATACTTTACACACAGAGAATGACACAGCTGAATACTTTACACACAGAGAATGACACAGCTGAATACTTTACACACATAGAATGACACAGCTGAATACTTTACACACGCAGAGTCACGCAGCTGAATACATTACACAGAAAGAATCATATTTGAGTAATTATACAGGAGGGGGGGGGGGGTTCATGGGGGGGGGGGGGGTGGGCGGGGAGCGGTGAGGTGGGGTATCAGAGTTAGAGATATCTCGGAAACCAAATTGTTTTCTTCTACCTATTTAGTTAATTAGGAGACCTTGCTAACCTTGCTTCATTTTACTAACTAGCTGTCATTTTCTGTTGTTGTTGTTGTTGTTTATTTCTCCTCCTTCTTCTAGCTGTTCTCTGTCTGTCTGTCTGTCTGTCTGTCTGTCTGTCTGTCTGTCTGTCTGTCTGTCTGTCTGTCTGTCTGTCTCTCTCTCTCTCTCTCTCTCTCTCTCTCTCTCTCTCTCTCTCTCTCTCTCTCTCTCTCTCTCTCTCTCTCTCTCTCTCTCTCTTCTGTGCCTATCTGTCTTGTTTAACAGTATACGTTTTTCCCCCTGCTCCTGACGAAGACATTTTGAGGAGTCGTTGAATCGTTTTGTGTCCGTTGGTGAGTACATTTCCCTTACCGTGTGTGTGTGTGTGTGTGTGTGTGTGTGTGTGTGTGTGTGTGTGTGTGTGTGTGTGTGTGTGTGTGTGTGTGTGTGTGTGTGTGTGTGTGCAGTGTAGTGTTTCTCAGCAGCGCTTGGAGCTTGTAAGCGTATTTGTAATGTGAGTCAAAGTATCGTGCAGGGATAAATCTCCAACATGAGTTCCTGCGAAATGAGTTCCTACCGCCGCCGTACCTTCGTAAAATTTGTACTCAAAGGACGCGACTTTGTGATCGATTCACTGTCTCGCTGGCAACCACTGCAATGATTTGAAGACGGGGATCATGGGTTCTCTTTTCGGTGTGCCAGTGCCAATTAATTCTTGCTGCTGTGTTTTGCTGCAGGCGTCCGGATTGTTGACCAAGGTGATCCCACAGACGGCTGTTGCAGCAGTAATCAGGTCGAAATAACACCATTGAAAACAGCTATCGCATATGCTGCATGCTACAGAAGACAAGAAGGGTCGAAGAACTGCCAATTAAGGAGTGCAGATGAAAAACAACAGCATTTTATAGTGTTACTGGTGTGACTTGGCATCGTATCATTTGCATCAGTGATAAACGTCTGTGAGAGAGAGAGAGAGAGAGAGAGAGAGAGAGAGAGAGAGAGAGAGAGAGAGAGAGAGAGAGAGAGAGGGAGGGGAGAGAGGAGGGAGAGAAAGAAGAGAGAGGGCGATGACGCAGAGAACATGCCGGATCGTGCTTAACTTCACTGACTTTCGAGAGCGAGTACTCTTTATATGCCTCACCGCCTCTTTCACAGACGTTTGTCATTGACGTATAGGTTCCTATGCAAAGTCACACCAGCAACACTGTGAAAGGCTGTTTTTCCCATCTGCGTTCCTTAACTGCCAGTTCTTCGACCTTTCTTTGTTTTCTATAGCAGCCTATGCGATTCAGGTCAATGGAATGACGCGCAGCAGAAACGGACATCAGTATCAACAACATCGTTATGACAACAGATGGCCGAGATTGGCCCAGCCTCCGTTTCTCGAGTTGTAATTGTAACTGTAAGATCAGTCTCATATATTATCACCTATCTGAAAAAAACTTTAATGAAGAAGAAGAAGAAGAAGAAGAAGAAGAAGAAGAAGAAGAAGAAGAAGAAGAAGAAGAAGAAGAAGAAGAACAACAACAACAACAACAACAACAACAACAACAACAACAACAACAACAACAACACAACAACAACAACAACAACAAGCGTTTCTCCGTCGAACAATGTGTGTCAGTAAACAAAGATAATGCCTATACCTACAGACTTTTTGTGAGCTAAAGAAGCCGAAGAATCAAGTGACTGTCACCGTGAAAACTTAATTTCGTCGTGGCCAGATGCTGCCAAAGGAATATACGTCTTCCTCCCCTCCCCCAAGACCCCCACCCTTCCCCTCCCTCCGTTCCTCGGTTCATGACTATTGGAAGATCCCTACGTGTTTATTGACCTTGTGTTGGTGAGATGTGTGTATATAAATGGTCCGGTTGGTTAGGGGAAAGACCTAACTTCGACCCGAGCTTCCTTTCTGCGTGAAGGGAATTGGTGAGTGAAACTGCTTCTCTCCTATTGTTCAGTTTCTTTATTGTTTATTATTATTTTTTATTATTATTATTATTACTGATCGCTTTTATATAGCGCTATTCTCCGCTTTCGAGCAGACTCACTGCGCTCGCATGTGATTCTACATGAGTGAATAGCTTTTTATAGCGCGTTTTGAATATCCACCGAAGTGGTGTATACTTCAGCGCTGGCGTACTAAGCGCTGACGCCCCCGCCCCCTTCTTCTCTCTCTCTCTCTTCTTCTCTCTCTCTCTACTCTTCTCTCTCTCTCTCATCTCTCTCTCTCTCTTCTCTCTCTCTCTCTCTCTCTCTCTCACACACACACACACACACACACACACACACACACACACACACACACACACACACACACACACTGTCACGGGCAAACTAGGACGAAGTAAAAGTCTATTGGCGAACTGTTGGGCAAAATGAATACTTTACACACACGTCGCTGAAGTACATTACAACCACTATGGCTGAATTATAATTATCCATACTCACTAATGATATGCTCCCATACGCTACTCGGAATGCCGGGTTTTCTGTAAGTTCCATAGTAGTAGACATGGTCAGTCTAGTATCCGGTAGTACGTCCAGTAGTAGACATGATCAGTCTAGTATCCGGTAGTACATCCGGTAGTAGACATGATCAGTCTAGTATCCGGTAGTACATCCGGTAGTAGACATGGTCAGTCTAGTATCCGGTAGTACATCCGGTAGTAGACATGGTCAGTCCAGTATCCAGTAGCACATCCGGTAGTAGACATGGTCAGTCTAGTATCCGGTAGCACATCCGGTAGTAGACATGGTCCGCGCCGTTGACGCCCCACACACCGGCCGAGCCGACAGAGACGCTCTTCAATGCTCAATGAAAAACACCTTTCCAGGTCACTGCCATTGCAAAGTGCGCCGCCATCGCTGCTATGACGGAGAGCAGAACCGCGGGTCTGTGGCAATGAACGGCACAATTTGGGACAACAACTGACCTAGCTGGCTCTCATCGCTTTTAGCGTGCGTTTGAACTAACTATTAGAGGAGCGGAGTATACAACATAACGTGTGGATGAATTAATTAGACCAGCATGCGTGTGTTTAACATACAACATAATGTGTGTTAATTTGAATTAATTAACTCGCGCTTCGAATCGCACGGAGCCTTGCAGTTATAGGCGCCTCATGATCACTGAAGCACTGTTCTTCCGAACGACAGTTCAACCCAACAAAAGATAAGTTATTTCGCTTCTCATCTCATTTTTCATCGTTTTTAACCCTTTAAGTTACTGTTGCTTAAATGTCGTTTTGTAGCTTGACAAAGGGGAGTACCCCGAAAATTTGCATATTGTGTGTCTGTGTCATAATAAATAAGCGCTCTTTTGAATCTTTTATGTGTTTGGAACGTACGTTTTACGCGTTTTTATTTAATTTCCTTCTGATGCTATCTACGAGAAGCAGTTTGTATCGCCTCTCGCTTTCTCTCGCGCTACTCCCACCACGTCTTTTTGTGAGGTCCAAAATAATAACACGTATAACATACGTAAAAGATTGAATCAATGACTAGACGTCCACAATCAAGAGAGAGAGAGAGAGATAGAGGGGCAGTTAGTCAGGGATACAGCTGAATACTTTACACAGTCAGGGTTACAGCTGAATATTTTACACAGCCAGGGCTACAGCTGAATACTTTACACAGCCAGGGCTACAGCTGAATACTTTACACAGTCAGGGTTACAGCTGAATACTTTACACAGCCAGTGCTACAACTGAATACTTTACACAGCCAGGGCTACAACTGAATACTTTACATAGTCAGGGCTACAGCTGAATACTTTACACAGTCAGGGTTACAGCTGAATACTTTAAACAGTCAGGGTTACAGCTGAATACTATACACAGCCAGGGTTACAGCTGAATACTTTACACAGCCAGGGTTACAGCTGAATACTATACACAGCCAGGGTTACAGCTGAATACTTTACACAGCCAGGGTTACAGCTGAATACTTTACGCAGCCAGGGCTACAGCTGAATACTTTACACAGAGAAGGTCGAGCTGAGCACTTTGAGCAATCAAGATCATAGCTGAGTCGTTTACACAGAGAGGGTCATAGCTGGGTACTTTAAACAAAAATAATCGCCTCTGAATACTTTACACAGGGAGGATCATGGTTGAGTACGTACACAGAGAGACTCACACAGCGGAATACATTACACACTCAGAGTCACACAGCTGTGACAGTCACACAGCTGAATACTTTACATACAGAGAGTCACACAGCTGTGACAGTCACACAGCGGAATACATTACACACACAGAGTCACACAGCTGTGACAGTCACACAGCTGAATACTTTACATACAGAGAGTCACACAGCTGAATACTTCACACACACTGAAAGTCACACAGCTGAATACTTTACATACAGAGAGTCACACAGCTGAATACTTCACACACACAGAAAGTCACACAGCTGAATACTTTACATACAGAGAGTCACACAGCTGAATACTTTACATACAGAGAGTCACACAGCTGAATACTTTACATACAGAGAGTCACACAGCTGAATACATTACACACACACAGAGTCACACAGCTGAATACTTTACACACAGAGAAAGTCACACAGCTGAATACTTTACACACAGAGAACGACATAGCTGAATACTTTACACACAGAGAATGACACAGCTGAATACTTTACACACAGAGAATGACATAGCTGAAGACTTTACATACAGAGAATGACACAGCTGAATACTTTACACACAGAGAATGACACAGCTGAATACTTTACACACAGAGAACGACATAGCTGAATACTTTACACACAGAGAATGACACAGCTGAAGACTTTACACACTGAGAATGACACAGCTGAATACTTTACACACAGAGAATGACACAGCTGAAAACTTTACACACAGAGAATGACACAGCTGAATACTTTACACACAGAGAATGACATAGCTGAAGACTTTACACACAGAGAATGACACAGCTGAATACTTTACACACAGAGAATGACACAGCTGAATACTTTACACACAGAGAATGACACAGCTGAATACTTTACACACAGAGAATGACACAGCTGAATACTTTACACACAGAGAATGACACAGCTGACTACTTTACACACAGAGAATGACACAGCTGAATACTTTACACACGAAAGAATCACGCAGTTTTGAATAATTATACAGGAGGGGGGAAGGCTGGTTTGAGTTATAGGAGGGGGGGGGGGGGAGGGGGGGGGGGGGGTTGATGGGGGGGGGGGGGGGGGGGGGGGGGGGGGGGGGCGGGGAGCGGTGAGGTGGGGTATCAAAGTTAGAGAAATCTCGGAAACCAAATTGTTTTCTTCTACCTATTTAGTTAATTAGGAGACCTTGCTAACCTTGCTTCATTTTACTAACTAGCTGTCATTTTCTGTTGTTGTTGTTTATTTCTCCTTTCTCGTGTCTCTGTCTGTCTGTCTGTCTGTCTGTCTGTCTGTCTGCCCTGTCTGTCTGTCTGTCGTCTGTCGTCTGTCTGTCTGTCTGTCTCTCCTCTCTCTCTCTCTCTTTTCTCTCTCTCCCCTCCCCTCTCTCTCTCTCTCTCTCTCTCTCTCTCTCTCTCTCTCTCTCTCTCTCTCTCTCTCTTCTCTCTCCCCTCCCCTCTCTCTCTCTCTCTTCTGTGCCTATCTGTTTTGTTTAACAGTATACGTTTTCCCCCTGCTCCTGACGAAGACATTTTGAGGAGTCGTTGAATCGTTTTGTGTCCGTTGGTGAGTACATTTCCCTCACCGTGTGTGTGTGTGTGTGTGTGTGTGTGTGTGTGGAGTGTAGTGTTTCTCAGCAGCGCTTGGAGCTTGTAAGCGTAGTTGAAATGTGAGTCAAAGTATCGTGCAGGGATAAATCTCCAACATGAGTTCCTGCGAAATGAGTTCCTACCGCCGCCGTACCTTCGTAAAATTTGTACTCAAAGGACTCGACTTTGTGATCGATTCACTGTCTCGCTGGCAACCACTGCAATGATTTGAAGACGGGGATCATGGGTTCTCTTTTCGGTGTGCCAGTGCCAATTAATTCTTGCTGCTGTGTTTTGCTGAAGGCGTCCGGGTTGTTGACCAAGGTGATCCCACAGACGGCTGTTGCAGCAGTAATCAGGTCGAAATAACACCATTGAAAACAGCTATCGCATATGCTGCATGCTACAGAAGACAAGAAGAGTCGAAGAACTGCCAATTAAGGAGTGCAGATGAAAAACAACAGCATTTTATAGTGTTACTGGTGTGACTTGGCATCGTATCATTTGCATCAGTGATAAACGTCTGTGAGAGAGACAGAGAGAGGGGGGGGGAGAGAGAGAGAGAGAGAGAGAGAGAGGAGAGAGAGAGAGAGAGAGAGAGAGAGAGAGAGAGAGAGAGGCGATGACGCAGAGAACATGCCCGATCGTGCTTAACTTCATTAGCTTTCGAGAGCGAATACTCTTTATTTGCCTCACCGCCTCTTTCACAGACGTTTGTCATTGACCTATATGTTCCTATGCAAAGTCACACCAGCAACACTGTGAAAGGCTGTTTTTCCCATCTGCTTTCCTTAACTGCCAGTTCTTCGACCTTTCTTTGTTTTCTATAGCAGCCTATGCGCAGCAGAAACGGACTTCAGTATCAACAACATCGTTATGACAACAGATGGCAGAGATTGGCCCAGCCTCCGTTTCTCGAGTTGTAATTGTAACTGTCAGAGCAGTCTCATATCACCTATGTGAAAAGACTTTAACGAAGAAGAAGAAGAAGAAGAAGAAGAAGAAGAAGAAGAAGAAGAAGAAAAGAACAACAACAACAACAACAACAACAACAACGACAACGACAACAACAACAACAACAACAACAAGCGTTTCTCCGTCGAACAATGTGTGTCAGTAAACAAAGATAATGCCTATACCTACAGACTTTTTGTGAGCTAAAGAAGCCGAAGAATCAAGTGACTGTCACCGTGAAAACTTAATTTTGTCGTGGCCAGATGCTGCCAAAGGAATATACGTCTTCCTCCCCTCCCCCAAGACCCCCACCCTTCCCCTCCCTCCGTTCCTCGGTTCATGACTATTGGAAGATCCCTACGTGTTTATTGACCTTGTGTTGGTGAGATGTGTGTATATAAACGGTCCGGTTGGTTAGGGGAAAGACGTAACTTCGACCCGAGTTTCCCTTTTCTGCGTGAAGGGAATTGGTAAGTGAAACTGCTTCTCTCCTATTGTTCAGTTTCTTTATTGTTTATTATTATTATTTTATTATTATTATTATTACTGATCGCTTTTATATAGCGCTATTCTCCGCTTTCGAGCAGACTCACTGCGCTCGCATGTGATTCTACATGAGTGAATAGCTTTTTATAGCGCGTTTTTGAATATCCACCGAAGTGGTGTATACTTACAGCGCTGGCGTGACTAAGCCGACAGCGCTGTAACTGCCCACTCTCTCTCTCTCTCTCTCTCCTCTCTCTCTCCTCTCTCTCTCTCTCTCTCTCTCTCTCTCTCTCTCTTGCTTGTTCGATCAATAATTGATTTTTTTATTAATTTCTTTGATTATTGTTTGTTTGATTTTGCCTTCGAATTTCTGCTCCTCAGTGCCGCAGCCATGTTGGTTGGCTCTCTGCTAATGAAGAGCACAAAATGCTTTGTTTCGTGACTTTTGCCACACATGCCAGCCATTTTGTTTGACGTCACTGGTGATTTTTGACGTCCATGACACAGACTGCTGGGCCCAAAATGGCATCACTTAAGGGCATGCTTTTCCCGACTTTTCAGATGTCGATTTGTAAGAAACACGACGCTATATCGAATGAAAGACAGCTGTGTGTCTGTTGTAGATTCTATATTCCTATCGATAAGGCCAGTGATGTTTCCTCTCTTCCATTCTCCTTTAAATATCAAAATGAACACTGCAACAGGGATGTATTCGTTGTCTCAGAATGTTGCGTGGGAGGAGGGGGGGGGGGGGGGGGTACCAGCGTTTTCGGTGAGATTCCACGTCTGCTGCAGTATGACCTTCCGCTGTACGTGTCTGTTTATACTTTGGCTGGAAGTTTGTTACTGTGGTCAGAGCGGCTGGAATCTGAGAGACTGTCCTATTTCTGTGGCACAATGATAATCATGTCCTTCGATCTGTCATGCGATGTTTTGATATCTGCCTGGCCCTACCTGATGAGAAAGCCTAATGAAAGCCAGGCCGCCAGGATCGTCTTCTGTGTTCCTCCGTCTTGACCTGACCTGCTTTTGTTTCAGTTTTGAGCCAAGAGGCAGTGGATACGTTGCACCGTTGAGCATCATGCACGCTTTTCAAAGGTTGCACACACACACACACACACACACACACACACACACACACTCTCTCTCTCTCTCTCTCTCTCTCTCTCTCTCTCTCTCTCTCTCTCTCTCCCCTCTCTCTCTCTCTCTCTCCTCTCTCTCTCCTCTCGTCCCTACCTGACACACACACACACACCACAACACACACCCACGCACACACACTTCCTCTCTCTCTCTCTCTCTTCTCTCTCTCTCTCTCTCTCTATCTCTCTCCCCTCTCTCTCTCTCTCTCTCTTTTCTCTCTCTCTCTGATGTATGGCATGTGTTCATCTGGCGGTGTGAACACGCTATTTTGTGTGAAATTCTCATGTCACTTTTACTCACTCATTCATGCCTATATGTACATAAATAATGCCTGTAACTTTATATTTACTCATCAGTAGCTTAGCAAGGACTAGTAATTGTTAGAAGGCTCCCTCTCTCTTCTCTCTTTTTTTTTCAGTAGCTTCGCAGCTGTTTTGCTTGACGGGTTTCTCTCCTTCTCTCTCTCTCTCTCTCTCTCTCTCCTCTCTCTCCTCTCTCTCTCTCTCTCTCTCTCTCTCTCTCCTCTCTGTACGTTATATTGTATAGTCCGCTTGTCTAAGTCAGAAGCGAAGAGTGCCAGCTAGGTCAGTTGTTGTCTCAAATTGTGCCGTTCATTGCCACAGACCCGCGGTTCTGCTCTCCGTCATAGCAGCGATGGCGGCGCATTCTGCAATGGCTGTGACCTGGAAAATTGTCGATGGAGGCTTGAAGGGCGTCTCCGTCGGCTCGGCCGGTGTGTGGGGCGTCAACGGCGCGGACGAAATCTTCTACCGGATTGGAACTTTTAGAAAACCCAGCAAGCTGGGGAGCGGATGGGAGCAAGTGTCTGGTGAGTATCAATATTTATAATTACGCGATGATGATTGTAATGTACTTCAGCGGCTGACAGTGTAACGGTTTTATCCGGCACCTGTTCAGCTGCGACTTTCTTTGTGTAAAGTATTCAGCTGTGTGACTCTCTCTGTGAGTAAAGTATTCAGTTATGTGACTCTCTGTGTGTGTAACGTATTCAGCCATGTGACAATCTGTGAGTAAAGTATTCAGCCGTGTGACAATCTGTGAGTAAAGTATTCAGCCGTGTGACTGTCTGTGTGTAAAGTATCAGCTGTGTGACTGTCTGTGTGTAACCTATACAGCTGTGTGACTGTCTGTGTGTAACCTATACAGCTGTGTGACTGTCTGTGTGTAAAGTATTCAGCCGTGTGTCTCTCTCTGTGAGTAAAGTATTCAGCCGTGTGACTGTCTGTGTGTAAAGTATTCAGCCGTATGACTCTGTGTGTAAAGTATTCAGCCGTGTGACTGTCTGTGTGTAAAATATTCAGCCGTGTGACTGTCTGTGTGTAAAGTATCAGCTGTGTGACTGTCTGTGTGAAAATATTCAGCCGTGTGACTGTCTGTGTGTAAAGTATCAGCTGTGGACTGTCTGTGTAAAGTATCAGCTGTGTGACTGTCTGTGTGTAAAGTATCAGCTGTGTGACTGTCGTGTGTAAAGTATCAGCTGTGTGACTGTCTGTGTGTAAAGTATCAGCTGTGTGACTGTCTGTGTGTAACCTATACAGCTGTGTGACTGTCTGTGTGTAAAGTATTCAGCGTGTGTTCTCTCTGTGAGTAAAGTATTCAGCCGTGTGACTGTCTGTGTGTAAAGTATTCAGCCGTATGACTGTCTTGTGTAATGTATTCAGCCGTGTGACTGTCTGTGTGTAATGGATTCAGCCTGTGACTGTCTGTGTGTAATGTATTCAGCCGTGTTGACTGTCTGTGGTAAAGTATTCAGCGTGTGACTGTCTGTGTGTAACCTATACAGCTGTGTGACTGTCTGTGTGTAACCTATACAGCTGTGTGACTGTCTGTGTGTAACCTATACAGCTGTGTGACTGTCTGTGTGTAAAGTATTCAGCCGTATGACTCTGTGTGTAAAGTATTCAGCCGTGTGACTGTCTGTGTGTAAAATATTCAGCCGTGTAACTGTCTGTGTGTAAAATATTCAGCCGTGTGACTGTCTGTGTGTAAAGTATTCAGCCGTGTGACTGTCTGTGTGTAACCTATACAGCTGTGTGACTGTCTGTGTGTAACCTATACAGCTGTGTGACTGTCTGTGTGTAACCTATACAGCCGTATGACTGTCTGTGTGTAATGTATTCAGCCGTGTGACTGTCTGTGTGTAAAGTATTCAGCCGTGTAACTGTCTGTGTGTAAAGTATCAGCTGTGTGACTGTCTGTTTGTAAAATATCAGCTGTATGACTGTCTGTGTGTAAAATAT
>JABMCL010003308.1:35000-37500 GCA_018857735.1 Alviniconcha marisindica
ATAATTATAACACACGTGCAGACTGCCTGATACCCTACGTGCTATAATTATAACACACGTCCAAACTGCCTGATACCCTACGTGCTATAATTATAACACACGTGTAGACCGCCTGATATTATAGGGGCTATATTTATGACACACATGCAAACCGCCTGATATTATACGTGCTATAATTATAACACACGTGCAAATTGCCTGATACCCTACGTGCTTAAATTATAACACACGTACAGACCGCCTGATATTATACGTGCTATAATTATAGCAGACGTGCAGACTGCCTGATACTATACGCGCTATAATTATACACACGTCCAAACTGCCTGATATAGCCTACGTGCTATAATTATAACACACGTGCAGATTGCCTGATACCCTACGTGCTATAATTATAACACACGTCCAAACTGACTGATACCCTACGTGCTATAATTATAACACACGTGCAATGACCTCTGGCGACCACAAACAATCAGCGAAACAGATTCCTCTTCGGCGTTCGGCAGACGTCTCAAAACCCACGTGTTTTCTGAATGACTTGTTGTTGTTGTTGTTGAATTTGTGTACACAGGACCCTCTGTTCGCAGCGTGTCCTTTCTAGTTTGTCTGGTCGAAGTGTTGCTTTACGTCCACAGAAACCGTAGGTTTATTAGGGACGGGAGCCCATGACGTCCACCTCGACTTTCACACAGCTCCTGAGCTCTGTGAGTCCTTTGCAAGTTTTTTTTACCTTGCCTTTATTTAGTTTTTCTGTTGACCATAAAATCCTATTAGCGCGAGTGAGCATTCAGGTCAATCGTATCATGAACAGTAGAAAAGGACGTCATCAACGGCAGCAACGCAGCAGCACTCATTTTCCATCATCATCATTATGACAACAGATGGCAGAGGTTCCCACAGCCCGCGCTACTCCGCAGGCACAACACATGCTTCAGTAAACGAAGTAACGTCTACTTTCTTATAGACTCTTTTGTGAGCTAAAGTAACAGTGCCGCGATCTCGCAGAAGAATGAAAACAAATAATAAAAAATAGAAACTAGAAAAAAGGAGAGGTGAATGTCCCTTGGAAGGCTTGGTTTCTTCATAGTCAGCTGATGCCAAAGGAAAACACGTCTCCCATCACCACCACCACCACCACCACCACCACCACCCACCCCACCCTTCCCCAAACCTCTTTTTTTTTCTTTTTCTTTTTTTTCTTTTTTCTTTTTCTTTTCTTTTCTTCTTCTAATAAATCAGCACGAGACGATGTGACTGTGAGCCGGTTTGGCCTAGCGGTAAGGCGTCAGGCTGGTAAGCGGAAGGACCTCGGTTCGATACCGCTTCGGCTCTCCTTTCTCTTCAGAAAGGTTGTGGTTTGTGGACACTGTCTTGTGACTTTGTCCATCACTCACTCTGAAACATTAAAATGGCTCTCATCGCTGCCCATCTTATGCAGGAATCTTCTGGTGGTGACAGTGTAGCGATAGGGATATAATCTCCCTCTTCCCCCGACCTCCTAGCCCCCCCCCCCCCCCCCACCGCCTCCCCCACCCCCAACCTCTTCTCCCCGTCCCTAATAAGCTTTGTGGTTTCTGTGGACGTTAAGCACCATGTTTACGATGTGATTGATGGCGGCGACGATGTGAAAGGAAACCGCGGGGAAATGGCGTGTTGCGGCAGATGGAGCTGGAGTTTACAACAGCTTCACAAGAAATTCCAATGATGATTAAAACGTTCCCTGACTATACGAGGAGTGCGGTAAAGCGCTAGAAGCCAGGATTTCCTGCAGAGCAAATCGCTATACCGTGCTTGGCCCCTGACTATCGGAAGACCCCTACGTTTTTTTATGGACCTTGTCCTGGCGAGATGTGCGTATATAAACGGTACGGTTGGATCGTGGGAAGGGCATATCTTCGGCCGGAGTTTACTTTGAGCGTACCGGGAACTGGTAAGTGAAACTTCGACTCTCGTGCTGCGTTGTTCACTTTTTTGATTGTCTGGTCCTCTTTGATGGTTGATGGGTGCGGGGACAACGCCAAGTGTTGCGAAGGAATGAGCGGCCTCCCGATCTCCGATGAACCTGAGCTCCGTCTGAGCTCTTAGCGAACACTTTGGGAACTTTGGGAACAGGATGAAGATGTCTCTGCAGAGCTGCTCTCTCTCTCTCTCTCTCTCTCTCTCTCTCTCTCTCTCTCTCTCTCATCTCTCTCTCTCGTCTCTCTCTTTTCTCTCTCTCTCTCTCTCTCTCTCTCTCTATCTCTCTCTCTCTCTCTCTCTCTCTCTGTGGTAATCTCTCTCTCTCTTTCTCTCTTCTCTCTCTCTTGGCTATCTCTCTCTCTCTCTCTCTCTCTCTCTCTCTCTCTCTTCTCTCTCTCTCTCTCTCTCTCTCTCTCTCTCTCTCTCTCTCTCTCTTCTCTCTCTCTCTCTCTCTGGCAATCTCTCTCTCTCTCTCTCTCTCTCTCTCTCTCTCTCTCTCTCTCTCTCTCTCTCTCTCTTCTCTCTCTCTCTCTCTTCT
>JABMCL010003308.1:55000-62500 GCA_018857735.1 Alviniconcha marisindica
AATGTGTGCGTGTGTGCGTGCGTATGGGGGGGGGGGCGTGCGTGCGTGCGTGCGTGCGTGTGTGGGGGTTGGGGGGCGGGTGCACGTGTGCAAATGCCAAGCTCTGTATAATCATATTATAACGGCAATCCGATGCTACAATTATCCAGTATTATTTCATCTCCTGTGGATTGCCCTACGCATTACACTGTGGACAGATGAATTTGCTAATCACGAAAATGAGTCTCCGCTGGAGATAATATATTTCCTTCTCTCCGCATCTGCCCCGCTCTGCCCCACTGCCCGAATTCCCCCCTCCCCGCCGGTCCCCCCCCCCCCCCGGTTCCGCCCCCCCCCCCCCGCCGTCCCCCCCCCCCCCACCACCACCACCCCTCTCCCGCCCCTACTCCTTAATTGTTACCATCGTTGTTATTTTTGTTTCATTATTGGTATTACTGAGCAATAGGTACTCGTGTGATTCGCTTTTCGTTGCGAAGGAATGTGAAACTCTTTTTTTTTATCGTTCAGTCCACCTGGACGGTTGTAACAGGGCGAATCACACCCAGTCCACCTCGACGGTTGTATCAGGGCGAATCACACCCAGTCCACCTGGACGGTTGTAAAAGGGGGAATCACACCCAGTCCACCAGGACGGTTGTAACAGGGCGAATCACAGCCAGTCCACCTGGACGATTGAATCAGGGCGAATCACACCCAGTCCACCAAAACGGTTGTATCAGGGCGAATCACACCCAGTCCACCAAAACGGTTGTATCAGGATGAATCACACACAGTCAACCAAAAAGGTTGTATCAGGGCGAATCACACTCAGTAAAACCAAAAACTGTTGTATCAGGATGAATCACACCCAGTCCACGGGGATGGTTGTATCAAGGAGAATCACATCCAGTCCACCAGGACGATTGTATCAGGGAGAATCACACCCAGTCCACCAAGACGGTTGTATCGGGGTGAATTACACTCAGTCCACCAGGACGGTTGTAACAGGACGAATCACACCCAGTCAACCAAACGGCTGTATCAGGGCGAATTTTTATATTTTTTTATATTTTTTATGATTGCTTATATAGCGCTGTTCTCCGCTCTCGAGCAGACTCATTGCGCTCGCATGTGATTCTACATCAGTGACAAGCGTTCCATTTTTTATTTTATTTTTATCCACCGAAGTGGTGTACTTACAGTGCTGGTATGGCTGGTGCCACATGAAACTGCAGCCGTCTCGGCGCAAATTTTGTGTACACCATACAACCATCACACCCAGTCCACCAAAAAGGTTGTATCAGGGCGAATCACACCCAGTCCACCAAAAGGGTTGCATCAGGGCGAATCACACCCAGTCCACCAAAAGGGTTGTATCAGGGCGAATCACACCCAGTCCACCAAAAGGGTTGTATCAGGGCGAATCACACCCAGTCCACCAAAAGGGTTGTATCAGGGCGAATCACACCCAGTCCACCAAAAGGGTTGTATCAGGGCGAATCACACCCAGTCCACCAGGACTCCTCTCCCACCTGAACTGTTTTTGGCATTCAGTCTGCTGCACTCCAGTGGTTTCACTCATACCTCTCAGACAGATATCAGCCCACTTCAGTCAATAACTCGTCTTCCCCACCATCACAGCTCATGTACGGTGTGCCTCAGGGCTCAGCACTGGGGCCCATTCTCTTCGTCCTGTACACTACGCCTCTCTCCGATATCATAGCTAACCACTCTGTAAACCATCAGCTTTTCGCAGATGACACACAGCTCCAGAAATCCGCTCCTCTCAGTGGAGGGACCAGCCTCACCAAAGAACTCAAGGCATGCACAGACGACATAAAAACGTGGATGACGGAAAATCAGCTCAAACTCAACGACGACAAAACAGGAGCTCTTTCTTTCCCTTTTCGTCTTCCTTGAAACCTTCCACCGTTTCCCTCCCTGGTTCGATTAGTCTTGGCTCTCACAACATCCCCTTCTCTGACTCTGCCAGGAACCTTGGAGTCATTCTTGACTCAAAACTGTCCATGAAGAAGCACGTCATAAAAAAAATCTGTCAAACTGCTTATTTCGAGCTTAAACGCATTTGTTCGATCCGCAGGACTGAAGACTCAGCCAAGACTCTTGTTACTTCCTATATCCTCTCTATATTCCTATATCCTCTCTATATTCCTATATCCTCTCTATATATCCTCTCTATATTCCTATATCCTCTCTATATTCCTCTCTATATTCCTATATCCTCTCTATATTCCTATATCCTCTCTATATTCCTATATCCTCTCTATATATCCTCTCTATATTCCTATATCCTCTCTATATTCCTATATCCTCACACAGCTTGACTACTGCAACTGACTCCTCAAGGGTACACCTAATTCTGTCATCCAACCTCTCCAAAACATTCAAAACTCAAGACTCGTTCTCATGGCACCCCGCCGCTACCACTCAAACAAAATTGTTGTAGTTGTTGTCGTGGTGGTGGTGGTGGTGGTGGTGGTGATATTCGATTAGCCCAAATGGGGTATGGAGTACTTGAGAGAAAAAAAAACCACAGAACTAAACATCAAAATTGACACTACAGAAACATTTAACAACAGGCGTGAAAATACAGAGCAAGAAGTATAACCTAGATATACTTAACCCATAAGTAAACAAAACATTGGTTTCGCCCAAGCAAAATATTAATTCAAATAATCATTTCATTTCGAGAAAGAAAGAAAAAGTCTGTTGTCGTTTATGCTTTTATGTAATTTTATATTCTTATTTTTTTTATTGCCAAAGCTAAAACAAAATTGATGCACAGCTAAAACACGCATGCAGACTTGGTATGTGGCTTCACGTGAAGTGACGCGACATGGTGCATGGGTTTGTGGAGTACACAGAATGCACGCCGAGACGGCAGCAGTTTCGCGTGACACCAGCCACGTAACAACCAAACAGCGCTGTGAGTACACCACTTCGGTGCATATTCAAAACGCGCTACAGTCACTCATTTGGAATGACATGCGACAAAAAGCACTGAGTCAGCACGAGGGTTGAGAACAGCGCTATATAAAAACGATCCTCATCATCATCATCATCATCATCACGTTATAACAACGAACTAAAACCATCTGGAGCAGAAATGTCAAAATAGTTATCTGTGTGCATCGCACTTCAGCATGAGAACGGCCTCATAAATAGGCAGCTAACTGCATCATAGTCATCATCATCACACCATCTTTGTCACCATTACTGCAATTTCCACTTAATGGGATGGATAAAGTGTTCTGTATTCCGCAAGAAATGTTGGGTAGGTGGCCAGAGGGCACAGCATCCACTGAATGTAGGTATAGCCTTACCCAACGGGGGTGTAATTGTAACAAACAAAAGCATCTGAATCATTGTGTATTCAAGTAGAGTGGGGGTGGGCTGGAGGGGGTTGGGGGGCTGCGGGTGGGGGGGGGGGGCG
This sequence comes from Alviniconcha marisindica, assembly GCA_018857735.1. NCBI lineage: Eukaryota > Metazoa > Mollusca > Gastropoda > Provannidae > Alviniconcha > Alviniconcha marisindica. The sequence continues at coordinate 58,434 of JABMCL010003308.1, forward strand.
AGACTGTGTAACTGTCGTTACTTTGCCTGCGTGCATGCATGCGTTACTCATAATTCCAGCCCCTAAGTACTGCCGGAGAGGGGTGTGTGTGTGTGTGTGTGTGTGTGTGTGTGTGTGTGTGTGTGTGTGTGGTGTGTGTGTGTGTGTGTGTGTGTGTGTGTGTGTGTGTGTATCTGTCTGTCTGTGTGTGTGTGTGTGTGTATCTGTCTGTGTGTGTGTGTGTGTGTGTGTGTGTGTGTGTGTGTGTATGTGTGTGTGTGTGTGTGTACCTGTGTGTGTGTGTGTGGGGGGGGGTTAGTTATGTGGTAGATGACAGATCTTCGAACTTTCCAAGCATGGACATTTGTCTCCAACCCTTCTGAATGGTGCGGTTTAACCCCTTCACTGCCCCGGCCTGTAAAATTTCCGGGCTAAAAGATGCACGGACGCGCCTGCAAACAGTATATTTTGATGTTCGCTCGTTTTATTCACTTCGGCTAATAAAAAATTCTCAAGTCTGAATAGTTAGTATTTGCCAGAGGCAGAGAATTAAATATCCTTTTTAAGGATGAATAAAGTATTGTTATAGCGTATTGTCGTGTAGTGTCACAATATCTAGTTAGTTAGTTAGTTAGTTAGTTAGTTAGTTAGTTAGTTAGTTAGTTAGTTAGTTGGTTAGTTGGTTGGTTGGTTGGATGGTTGGTTGGTTGGTTGGTTGGTTGGTTGGTTGGTTGGTTGGTTGGTTGGTTGGTTGGTTAGCTAGTTAGTTAGTTAGTTAGTTGATTTCAAAGTCCTGTCAACTACAGGGTCACTTCAGGGCAATCACAACATCAAAAGCGGGTTAAAATTTCATCTCGCTCTTATTTAACCCTTTACATTTCGAATGCAATACTACTTGACTTACATGGAAGTGACTAAAGGGTTAAAAACATCGACAGGTACTATGAGGGAGTGGAAGGCTTTCGTCCTAATACGGAAAGAAGGGGATAAAAATACTTCAAGTAAAAACCGTCGTCAAGAAAAAGAAAAAAGAAAAAAGAAAAAAAAAGAAAAAAACACTCCAATAACGTGAGCCGGTGGCGTAGCGGTTAGGCATTAGGCTGGTAAGCAGAAAGACCTCGGTTAGATTCCGCTTCGGCTCTTCTCTATCTTCAAACGTATGTGGTTTATGAACACCGTCTTTGTGTCTTTGCCCATCACTGTTAATGAAACATCGCTGCCTATCTGAATGCAGGAGTCATTCTGGTGACTTCAGTGTGGCGTTAGATACAGTCTCCCCTCCCCCCCCCCCCACTTCTTGGAATCTCAGTCACCACCAGTATCTCTCCGGAGACAACCCGGCGTTTAACAAGTTTAACCATCCAACGAACCCCGAATACCAGTAAGAAGCAATGAGAACAGATCCCACCAAAAAGAATTAAAAGAGAAGTGGAAATGGAAGTCGAAGACGAAAGACAGCAAACAACGTGGTGAACAGAAATTACGAAATTTAAAATCAGTCATACGTATTTACATCCTTGTGTAAGTATAGTCCTACTGTGCTGTGAAAATATCAAGCATAGAAACAGGAAGCGAGTGGAAGGAGAGAGAGGAAGAAGAGAAGGAAGAGAGGAAGGAGAGAAAGAATAGAGGAAGAGGAGAAGTAAAAGGGGAAGAACAGGACTACAGGTAGAACAGAATGAACAGAGGAAGAAGACAACAACAACAAAAATAGAGGAAGAAGAGAAGAAAGAGGGGAAGAAGAGAAAGAAGAGAGGAAGATGAGAAAGACTAGAGGAAGATGAGAAGGAAGAGGTGAAGAACAGGGCTAAAGGAAGGATAAAATAAAGACAGGAAGAAGACAACAACAAAAAGAGGAAGAAGAGGAGGAAGAGGAAAAGAAGGGAGAGCAGAAGACGAGAAAGAAGACAGGAAGAAGAGAAGGAAGAGAGAGAGAGAATAAAAGGAAGAGAGGAAGAAGACAAAGAAGAAAGGAAGAACAGAAGGAAGAGAGGAAGAAGAGAAGGACTAGAGGAAGAATAGAAAGAAGAGAGGAACAATAACAATATACTTTATTCATCCCAGCGGGAAATTAAGGAAGAAGAGAGGAAGAAGAGAAGGAAGAGAGGAAGAAGAAAAGCTGAATAGCTAGGAGTCAGCCTATATCCATATCGCATCACAGAGAGGAAGACGAGCAGGACGAGAAGGACGAGTCGTAGAATTACTGAGGGATGAATGTACTTCTGTGCTATACAGCTGACGTCAAGAGACAACAGTTCTACCAGGCTAGCAGGGCGACCACCAAAGGACAAGAGGGGCACAGAGACTGCACCAAAACAGAACAACCTATTTCCAGGTCTCTTCGAGATCCAAACACATAAAAGGTTAAAAAAAGAAAAGAAAAAAAAGAAGAAAAAAAAAGCTATTTATTACGACAAAACACAACATGCGAATTTTCCGGGGTGATATCCTTTTTTTCAAACTATTAACCCCTTCACTGCCCAAGCATGTAAAATTTCCGGGCTGAAAAATGCACGCACGCACCTGCAGACAGTGTATTTTCCGGTCCTATAGCACATCTTTTTTGAATGCTATGCGTTTTGATGAAAATCCTTGAACATGCCAGTGCGAAAAAGAAGACAAAAATGCTTAAGGGTTCCAAATTTGGCACTTTTATTGGCCGTTTTCAAGTGATACCATGGCAGTGAAGGGGTTAAACAGCACTCAAACAACAGTTAAACGGTGAAAATGAGAAACATGAGATGTGGGACACTTTAATTATCTGCTACTGGTTGAGCTGATTTGTTATGTCGCTTTGTTGTCCAGTGCTTGGCAGAATCCATTTTGTGTTTTGACATAATAAATAGCGTTCTCTTTTTAACTTTGTATGTGTTTGAATCTTGTAGTGCAGTCATTCTTGTTTCAGATTTTTGTATCTGAAGTGTTCAGGAGCTTGAGACACTACCTGCGGGCACAAAACTAGGGACATTACACCATCGATCGCTAGACGATCTTCATAGAAAAGACGAGAGAGGGCCGTCGTCTATCAAACGAACACTGGAACTGTCTCAAAGGCAACGTTGGGGAAACTTCTCAGAGACTTGGTGGAGCGCATAATATGGGGTTTTCCGAGCGCATAGATACCACCTTGAACCGAAATGAGAGGTCGTTCCTTTGAATGGGAAAAAAAGCCAAGTTTGTGAGGTCTAGTTCCTTTAATGAATGAACTGCAACATCAACTTGGGCGCCTCACCTGACAAGCCGGTTTGATCCGCCGAGAGTCCCGGAGCCTGGTCGAAGGACAAAGGCTTGTTGTAGCAGGCACCTTCCACCAGTGACGTCATCAGACATGACACAAGCACCAGTGACGTCAAGAATTTCATGGCGGACATGAGCGAGAGATGCATCTTCACTGAAACGAGAGTAATAGATAGACGAGGAAGAAAGAAGCGCAGTGTATTAATTTTAAAGACATGTGACGCAAGTATGTGTTAGACAGAACAAACTACTGACTGAAATGGTTGTGAGCCAAATGGATTTTGTACACTTCTTTTTTCTTTTCTTTCTCTTTCCTTCCTTCCTTCTAGCTTGTTTTAGATATAGCATACTTTGTAAACATTTATTTCTTCTTCTTCTTCTTCTTCTTCTTCTTTCTTCTTCTTTTCTTCTTCTTCTTCTTCTTCTTCTTCTTCTTCTTCTTCTTCTTCTTCTTCTTCTTCTTCTTCTTCCTTCCTTCCTTCCTTCCTTCCTTCCTTCTTTGTAGTTTGTTTTAGATACAGCATACTTTGTAAACATTGATTTTTCTTAATTGTCTTCTCTTTCTCTCCTTCTTTCTAGCTTGTTTAGATATAGCATACTTTGTAATCATTGATTTTTTTTAAATTGTCTTCTCTTTCTCTCCTTCTTTCTAGCTTGTTTCAGATATAGCATACTTTGTAAATATTGATTTTTCTTAATTGTCTTCTCTTTCTCTCCTTCTTTCTAGCTTGTTTAGATATAGCATACTTTGTAATCATTGATTTTTTTTAAATTGTCTTCTCTTTCTCTCCTTTTTAGCTTGTTTAGATATAGCATACTTTGTAAACATTGAATTTTCTTAATTGTCTTCT
>JABMCL010003308.1:67500-70000 GCA_018857735.1 Alviniconcha marisindica
TTCATTTCTGGTCTGTCATATTTTCGTTTCAGTGCTTCCGTTTGGGCTTTTTTCTTTTTCTTCTGTATGTCATCATCATCTTCAGTGTTCAAGATTCAAGATTACTTTATTATATCAATTTCTGGTCTGTCATATTTTCGTTTCAGTGCTTCCGTTTGGGCTTTTTTCTTTTTCTTCTGTATGTCATCATCATCTTCAGTGTTCAAGATTCAAGATTCACTTTATTATATCAATTTCTGGTCTGTCATATTTTCGTTTCAGTGCTTCCGTTTGGGCTTTTTTCTTTTTCTTCTGTATGTCATCATCATCTTCAGTGTTCAAGATTCAAGATTACTTTATTATATCAATTTCTGGTCTGTCATATTTTCGTTTCAGTGCTTCCGTTTGGGCTTTTTTCTTTTTCTTCTGTATGTCATCATCATCTTCAGTGTTCAAGATTCAAGATTCAAGATTACTTTATTATATCAATTTCTGGTCTGTCATATTTTCGTTTCAGTGCTTCCGTTTGGGCTTTTTTTCTTTTCTTCTGTATGTCATCATCATCTTCAGTGTTCAAGATTCAAGATTCAAGATTACTTTATTATATCAATTTCTGGTCTGTCATATTTTCGTTTCAGTGCTTCCGTTTGGGCTTTTTCTTTTCTTTCTTCTGTATGTCATCATCATCTTCAGTGTTCAAGATTCAAGATTCAAGATTACTTTATTATATCAATTTCTGGTCTGTCATATTTTCGTTTCAGTGCTTCCGTTTGGGCTTTTTTTTCTTTTCTTCTGTATGTCATCATCATCTTCAGTGTTCAAGATTCAAGATTCAAGATTACTTTATTATATCAATTTCTGGTCTGTCATATTTTCGTTTCAGTGCTTCCGTTTGGGCTTTTTTTCTTTCTTCTTCTGTATGTCATCATCATCTTCAGTGTTCAAGATTCAAGATTCAAGATTACTTTATTATATCAATTTCTGGTCTGTCATATTTTCGTTTCAGTGCTTCCGTTTGGGCTTTTTTTTCTTTCTTCTTCTGTATGTCATCATCATCTTCAGTGTTCAAGATTCAAGATTCAAGATTACTTTATTATATCAATTTCTGGTCTGTCATATTTTCGTTTCAGTGCTTCCGTTTGGGCTTTTTTTTCTTTCTTCTTCTGTATGTCATCATCATCTTCAGTGTTCAAGATTCAAGATTCAAGATTACTTTATTATATCAATTTCTGGTCTGTCATATTTTCGTTTCAGTGCTTCCGTTTGGGCTTTTTTCTTTTTCTTCTGTATGTCATCATCATCTTCAGTGTTCAAGATTCAAGATTCAAGATTACTTTATTATATCAATTTCTGGTCTGTCATATTTTCGTTTCAGTGCTTCCGTTTGGGCTTTTTTTCTTTTCTTCTGTATCTCATCATCATCTTCAGTGTTCAAGATTCAAGATTCAAGATTACTTTATTATATCAATTTCTGGTCTGTCATATTTTCGTTTCAGTGCTTCCGTTTGGGCTTCTTTTCTTTTTCTTCTGTATGTCATCATCATCTTCAGTGTTCAAGATTCAAGATTCAAGATTACTTTATTATATCAATTTCTGGTCTGTCATATTTTCGTTTCAGTGCTTCCGTTTGGGCTTTTTTTCTTTTCTTCTGTATGTCATCATCATCTTCAGTGTTCAAGATTCAAGATTCAAGATTACTTTATTATATCATCAGAGAAATTAAAACGTGGCCGCTGAACATTAACCACATCACAGTACGCAATAACACATATTGCATATTTTAAAGCTGAAAGAAGAGTTACTGAAAATACAAGAACTACATAATAAATAAACTGGTAATTTACGTAATTTACACACACACACACACACACACACACACACACACACACACACGCACGCACACACACACACACGCACCACACACACACGCACGCACGCACGCACGCACGCACGCACGCACGCACGCACGCACGCACGCACGCACCACGCACGCACGCACACGCACACACACACACACACACACACACCACACACACACACACACGCACGCACCAGCACACACACACACACACACACACACACACACACACACACACACACACACTCACTCACTCACATACACACACACTGCTCTGATGTTTAAACGGATTTATCTTTTCAGAAATGTTATTTAACTGCTATAGATCCCGGTTTTGTTTCCAGCATTACCGACGGGTTAAATGACTGGACGCGGAAACAGCCACAACAAAACAACGATCATTCGCGCTGATTTGACGACCTGACAAAACGAAAGAAAAATCGTGTCCACAATATCACGACCCAAATTAGCCGGCGGACAGAAGAGGGCATTAAGGGGATGTAATGCCTTTCAGGGGAAAAAGGGAAGGCGTCAAGGGAGGTAACTGGCTACTGGATTATTATGGCAGGGCCGTTTGTCGTAAGCGGCGATAAAATCAATATGGCGGCAAGTTTGTTTTTACACGCTGGGTGATTCAAGAAAATTGACGTCAGACGTGACTCA
>JABMCL010003308.1:75000-77500 GCA_018857735.1 Alviniconcha marisindica
GTGTCGTGTGTGCTGGTTGGTGTCTGCGTGTGTGTGTCGATGATGTGGTGTGGGTGCGTGGCGTGTGTGCTTGTTTTGTCAGTGGTGTTGTTTGTGTGTGTGTTGTGTGTGTGTGTGTGTGTGTGTGTGTGTGTGTGTGGTGGTGTGTGTTGCGTATGTGCGTGGTGTGTGTGTGTTGTGTGTGTGTGTGTGTGTGTGTGTGTGTGTGTGTGTGGTGGTGTGTGTGTGTGTGTGTGTGTGTGTGTGTGTGTGTGTGTGTGTTGTGTGGTGGTGTGGTGTGTTGCATGTGTGTTGTGTGTGTGTGTGTTTTGTGTGTTGTGTGTGTGTATGTGTGCTGTGTGTGTGTATGTGTGTGTGTGTATGGTGTGGTGTGTGTGTGCGTGTGTGTGTGTGTGTGTGTGTGTGTGTGTGTGTGTGTGTGTGTGTGTGTGTGTGTGTGTGGTGTGTGTGTGTGTTTGATTTTGCATTCTGAACATTCTCACATACCGCCGCCTCTTACCACCACTTCCGCGAAATCCTCCGCTCCTCAGGCAAAGTGCTTTCTTCAATCGTACCCATAAAGCTGTAGACACAGAGAGCGCCGCGCTAATTACACAGACAACGTTCATCATCAGACCTTGTCATCGACCAGCAAGCTTTGACCCTCAATGGCCGCAGTGGCCGCTATAGTTGGAGATCTGAGGCTGGAGTTGTGGCCGTAGCGACCGCTAGAGACGTCCGCAGACACACTCTCCAAGGTCAACTTTCTGTGCTGACTCCTATTTCGGTATCCGTTCCACCCCCGTGTTACCGCAGTAGCACGTCAAAGATCCCGGTCATTCTGCCAAAAGTGCAGGTGTCAGGTTACAGCTAAACACGCATGCACCTTACGTATGTGGCTTAATCTGCCTGAAGTGACACGGTGCATGGTTGTATGGGGTACACAGAACTTGCGCCGAGACGGCAGCAGTTTCATGTGGCACCAGCCATGCCAGCGCTGTAAGTACACCACTTCGGTGGATATTCAAAAACGCGCTATAAAAAGCTATTCACTCATGTAGAATCACATGCGAGCGCAGTGAGTCTGCTTGAGAGCGGAGAATAGCGCTATATAAAAGCGACCAACAACTCCGAGCACCGCTTTCCGGCACCTTCCTCCAAACTCTGCCAGAACTGGTTACGCCACTGAAGGGGCACTCCCAAACTCCAGCACTGGTTTACGGCATCCTTCCTTCAACCACTGCCGTATTTAGTTACGCCATAGGGTCCAGAAACTGTCAGCTAACGAGCAGTTTTTTGTTGGTGCTCAAACAGTAATACGTTTGTTACAAACAATTCAAATTATATCAGACGTTTGTTTTATAACTGACCATGTTGCTTACGCCAGCTCAAATGAAACCGAAATCGTTGGAATCGAGAAGGATCTCTTCTTCTTTTTTTTATATCCGAGGTGGATGCCCCTCATGTTTACGTGCGTGCTTGGGCGCTAGGTTGCTTCTACAGTCATATTAGTACCCAAACCTTTCGTAGGGCGCTGACAGCGTCGGTGGACAAATCTGGCAGAGTTTGGAGGAAGGTGCCGGAAAGCGGTGTTCGGAGTGTGGGGCACTCCTTATCTCCGTGCGGCTATCCGCCAACGCTGTCAGCACCCTCCGAAAGTTCTGGGTAAATGCTAATAAGACTGTGGAAGCAACACAGCGTCCAAGCACGCACGTAAACACCAGGCGCGTCCGCCCCGGATAAAACGAAGAGTTCCGTCTCGATTCAAACGATTTCGGTTTTATTTGTGCTGGCGTAAGCAGCATGGGCGGTTATAAAAGAAACGCCTCATGTTATTTCAGTTGTCTGTTACAGACGAACAGCCGTTTGAGCACCAACGCAAAACTCTTCGAGTTTTTCGAGACCTACGGTGTAAGTTATGGCAGTGGTTGTGTGGATGTGGTAAACCAGTGTTTGGAATTTGGTCCGCAGACGATGCAGTCGGCATAGCCAGTGGTATCTGCAGACGATGTAGTCTGCATGCCAGTGGCGTCTGCAGATGATGCAGTCTACACACCAGTGGCGTCCGTAGACGATGCAATGTGCATGCCAGTGGCGTCTACAGATGATGCAATGTGCATGCCATTGACGTCTACAGATGATGCAGTCTACACATCAGTGGTGTCTACAGGCGATGCAGTGTGTGTGTGTGTGTGTGTGTGTGTGTGTGTGTGTGTGTGTGTGTGTGTTGTGTGTGTGGTGCGCCAGCGACACGCCAATGGGGCCCGCAAACGATGCAGTCTGCAACGCCTGTGGTATATGCAGACGATGCAGTGTGTGTGTGTGTGTGTGTGTGTGTGTGTGTGTGTGTGTGTGTGTGTGTGTGTGTGTGTGTGTGTGTGTGTGTGTGTGTGTGTGTGTGTGTGTGTGTGTTGTGGCCAGCGTGCGCCAGTGGTGTCTGCAGACGATGCAGTCTGCAAAGCCAATGATGTCTGCAGACGATGCAGTCTGCAAAGCCAATGATGTCTGCAGACGATGCAGT
>JABMCL010003308.1:82500-92500 GCA_018857735.1 Alviniconcha marisindica
CCGCAACTTGTTCTTTGAACAGCTGCTCGGAACAGAGTATTTGGAAAGAGTCCGAAGCGTCAGCTGTTGAAACGTCAGGCAAAAGATCGTCCAACTCACTGTGAGAGCCCAGCTCCACCTCCCTCCTCTTGTTCTCGCCTAGCCTGGGCTCTTAACTTCAACTTAATTGACAACAGCAGAAACGCTGATGCTGGCCGTACAATGAAAACAGGGATTTTTTTTTGGGACTGAACATTTTCAAATGTTCTGAACTGTCAGTGTTGTCAAGCGAAGCTGTCTGCTTCCTTCTACCCACCTCACTCCGCCCCCCCCCCCCCCCCCCCCCCCCCCCCCGCCCGTACCCCCGGATCCCCCACCCCACCCCATCCCCCGTTTCCCCCAGTATGTCAACGAGTTGTGTACATAATTATTGTATACTTCCTCTATCCAACCAGTAGGGAAACGTCTACTCTTGCCCAATGGTAATCACGTAAAAGCACTTCAATCGGTACATGCGTCAACAACAACGACGACAAAATCTGAAACAAAGCCGACTGTCAGCGTTCTGAAACAGGATCCTTTTTTTTTTTCTCTCTCTCTCTTTTTTTTTCTTTTTTTCTTTTTTTTTCTTTTCTTTTTTTTCTTTTTTCTTTTTCTTTTTCTTTTTTTAATTTCTGATTAACCCCTTCACTGCTGTGATGTCATTTGAAAACGACCAGTAAAAGTGCGAAATTTCAAACCCTGAAGCCTTTTTGTTTTCTTTTTCGCACTGGAATGTGAAAGGACTTTCATCAAAACGCATAGCATTGAAAGCAGACGTGTCACAGGAAGGGAATATATACCGTTCGAAGACGCCTCCGTGCATCTTTCAGCCCGGAAAACTTACAGGCTGGGGCAGTGAAGGGGTTAAAATAAGCGTTCTTGCTAATCTTTTGTTTGTTTTGATCCAGTATGTCAACCAGTTGTCAATATATACTTCTCTATCGAACCAAGACGGTGGGGGGGTGGGGGGGGGGGAGGTGACGGGAGGGGCTGGGGGGGTGGGGATGGGGCTGTCGTTTGCTTTTGCTGATCAACTGAAGACATTTAATCAATATGTCAACGAACTGCGGAAGCCTGCGTGCCATATACTTCCTGTATGGGACCAGCTGCATGCTGTAAGATTCCCCAACAGGCAGGCAACTGACAGTGATGACTCTTATACTCTTATTCTACATCCTTAGAAAATATTTAAATCTCCATTGTCGCTTAAGAGTGTGTGTTGGTTGCTTTTGTTGTTGGTGTTGTTGTTTTTCATGTAGCTGCTGTTCTGGGGGTGGTATTTGGGAAAGGGGGGTTTGGTTTGTTGTTGTTGTTTTGTTTTTAGCTGTCTTTTCCTGTTGTTGTTTCTGGGATGGTATTTCCGGGGGGGGGGGGTATTGTTTGTTTGTTTATTTATTTAATGTCTGTCTGTCTGCTTGTCTGTCTGTCTGTCTGTCTGTCTGTCTGTCTGTCTGTCTGAACAAAAAGTGTTTATTTAAAGTCTGTCTGTCTGTCTGTCTGTCTGTCTGTCTGTCTGTCTGTCTGTCTGTCTGTCTGAACAAAAAGTGTTTGATTTTAATGCATTTTGTTCGTACAAAATACAGTGTTTGGGTTGCTTTCTTTTTGTTCTGTTTTGTTGTGGTCGTGAATGACGGGGTTGGCCATTTTAACTCTGACACTACTCATGGCTATACCAGCAGAATCTGTGAAAGACAAGAACACTTAAGTCAGTTGTATGAACGTCGAGTGGTATGGAAGACTAGGGTGATTGTGGATGACAACAGCCGTTTCCTTGCTAAATATTATGAGCTTCTTCCATCTGGTAGACGATTTCAACCGAAATCAAATCAAATCTGTAGTCAATAGCATTTCTGGACAGATAAATCCATTCAAACGTCAAAGCAGTGTGTGTGTGTGCATGTATGTGTGTTGTGTGTGTGTGTGTGTGTGTGTGTGTGTGTGTGTGTGTGTGTGTGTGTGTGTGTGTGTGTGTGTGTGTGTGTGTGTGTGTGTGTGTGTGTGTGTGTGTGTGTGTGTGTGTGTGTGTGTGTGTGTGTGTGTGTGTGTGTGTGTGTAAACTACGTAAATTACTAGTTTGTTTTATTGTGTAAATTTTTATTTTCAATAACTGTTGTCTGAGTTTTATTGTGTTATTGCGCTCTATAATATGGTTAATGTTCAGCCACGTTTTAATTTCTCTGATGAGATAATACAGTAATCTTGAATTTTGAATCTGTCACCCTGTCCTATACAGTCACTACGACTACATTCATCCACTGGAGAGGACAAAGTGAACGCAAACTATGTTTTTGTCGCTAACGCCCATTCCTGTCGTAGCGGGTTCAAACAGAACGTTCTTACAATTATCTGGACAGAAAGAACACAGACAAATGTTCACCTCAGATTCATTCTATCGCGGAAAATGAACACAAGTGACCATATTAACTAAAATTTCCACTTAACTAAAACGAATGATGCCAAGGTTTAACTGTCTATCCGAAGTAGCAAACTTAATCAAATAGCCTAGCTAATTGTGATCTCGCATCCTGCCAGTTAACCTAGCTACGTGAAATATTGCATAATAATAATAATAATAATAATAATAATAATAATAATAATAATAATAATAATAAACGTATTAATAGGCTTAAGCGCAAAAACGTGTCTGTAGAGACTGTTCTAAGCGCCTACACGCGCACGTACTCACACACACACACACACACACACACACACACACACACACACACACACACACACACACACACACACACCACACACCGAAAACACACACACACCAAAACACACATACATATACACCCCCCAAACACACACACACACACACACACACACACACACACACACACACACACACACACACACACACACACACACACACACACACACACACACACACACACACAGAGAGAGAAAGGGTCACCGCCAAGTGTAGAGGTCTCAACTCCGCATCTAACAAACCGCAATAGAACAAAACACAAAGAAGAACAAAGTAAAGAAAGAAATGTATAAATGGAGAGAGAGACAGACAGACAGACAGACAGACAGACACACAGAGAGAGACAGAGACAGAGAGAAAACACCGACAAGACGTTTTCGAGATTCAAGACGAAGTCGTCGACTCACCCACGACCCCCACTCCTAAATAAATCTGGAAAGATAAGTGCGTTCGACGTCATCGAAGCGTGGCGAAAATTGTGGGTGTTTGATCGTCATTTCATACCTCGTTGCCTGTCAAGAACGTAGAAAGCTAGACCGGTGGACGGGAACAGAGGGAATTATCATTGGCCAGATCACTCATGGAAGAAAAAAAAATGTCTGACGGCATGCTAGACCAAGCGGTTGTGTTTCACCTGCGGCGCAGATTCCGACAGCACCAAAAACAGCCTGAGTGTTAACCCCTTCACTGCCGCAGTCTGTTAAACTTCCGGGCTGAATGACGCAGGGACGCGCCTGGAAACAGTGTGTTTTCCGGTCCTGTAACATCTACTTTCAATGCTATGCGTTTTGATGAAAGTCCTTTCACATGCCAGTGCGAAACAGAAGATAAAAAAAGAAGAAGCTTAAGTGTTTCAAATTTCGCACTTTTTGGGGTCGTTTTCAACTGACATCATGGCAGTGAAGGGGTTAAGGACGTGGACCCTAAGGGAAGTGGCTCTGTTCTCCAAACCTGTTTTATACCACACGTAGTAAACATCATTGCTGGCTCTGTTCTCCGAACATGTTTTTTACCACACGTAGTAAACATCATTGCTGGCTCTGTTCTCCGAACATGTTTTTATACCACACGTAGTAAACATCATTACAGGCTCTGTTCTCCGAACATGTTTTATACCACACGTAGTAAACATCATTGCTGGCTCTGTTCTCCGAACATGTTTTTTACCACACGTAGTAAACATCATTACGGGCTCTGTTCTCCGAACATGTTTTATATCACACCTAGTAAACATCATTACAGGCTCTGTTCTCCGAACATGTTTTATATCACACCTAGTAAACATCATTGCTGGCTCTGTTCTCCGAACATGTTTTTTACCACACGTAGTAAACATCATTACAGGCTCTGTTCTCCGAACATGTTTTTTACCACACGTAGTAAACATCATTACAGGCTCTGTTCTCCGAACATGTTTTTTACCACACGTAGTAAACATCATTGCTGGCTCTGTTCTCCGAACATGTTTTATACCACACGTAGTAAACATCATTACAGGCTCTGTTCTCCGAACATGTTTTATACCACACGTAGTAAACATCATTACAGGCTCTGTTCTCCGAACATGTTTTTACCACACGTAGTAAACATCATTACGGCTCTGTTCTCCGAACATGTTTTATACACACGTAGTAAACATCATTGCTGGCTCTGTTCTCCGAACATGTTTTTTACCACACGTAGTAAACATCATTACTGGCTCTGTTCTCCGAACATGTTTTATACCACACGTAGTAAACATCATTACAGGCTCTGTTCTCCGAACATGTTTTATATCACACGTAGTAAACATCATTGCTGGCTCTGTTCTCCGAACATGTTTTTTACCACACGTAGTAAACATCATTACAGGCTCTGTTCTCCGAACATGTTTTTTACCACACGTAGTAAACATCATTACAGGCTCTGTTCTCCGAACATGTTTTTTACCACACGTAGTAAACATCATTACGGCTCTGTTCTCCGAACATGTTTTATACCACACGTAGTAAACATCATTACAGGCTCTGTTCTCCGAACATGTTTTATACCACACGTAGTAAACATCATTCGGCTCTGTTCTCCGAACATGTTTTTTACCACACGTAGTAAACATCATTACGGCTCTGCTGCTGTTTCCGACAGTAGTACTGTAAACATCATTCTGGCTCTGTTCTCCGAACATGTTTTTTACCACACGTAGTAAACATCATTACAGGCTCTGTTCTCCGAACATGTTTTTTACCACACGTAGTAAACATCATTACAGGCTCTGTTCTCCGAACATGTTTTTTACCACACGTAGTAAACATCATTACAGGCTCTGTTCTCCGAACATGTTTTTTACCACACGTAGTAAACATCATTACAGGCTCTGTTCTCCGAACATGTTTTATATCACACCTAGTAAACATCATTGCTGGCTCTGTTCTCCGAACACGTTTTATACCACACGTAGTAAACATCATTACTGGTTCGGCTGTTCTCCGAACATGTTTTATATCACACGTAGTAAACATGACTACTGATCCTATTCTTCGAACATGTTTGTATACGTGCATCGGGGTGTGTGTGTGTGTGTGTGTGTGTGTGGTGGTGTGCGTGCTGTGTGCGTGCGTGCGTGCGTGGTGGTGCGTGCGTGCTGTGTGTGTGTCGTGCGTGGTGGGTGGTGGTGCGTGCGTGCGTGCGTGCGTGCGTGCGTGCGTGCGTGCGTGCGTGCGTGTGTGTGTGTGTGTGTGTGTGTGTGAAGATGTGATCAGAAGCACCGTACAGCAGACTCAAGCGGAGAACACAGAAACTGTAGGCTGACCGGGAAAAGGCTGAACAGGCCGAGTGGGACAACCATTTCCCGTTAAAAATGCCCATGGTGAGAACAAAGAGTAGGCCGAGCGGGAGTAGACGCAGTGGACCCTCCCCGTTTTATACAACCAGTCCCGCCAATCGTTACTCACGAGTCTTGTCACAGTAAGTAAGTAAGTAAGCTGGTGTTTTACGCCCAGTCAACCGGTACGGTTATATCAGGGCATATCTTGTCATATCTTGCCACAGGCTCCACGGAAAATTGGCATGTCGTTCTACTTAATATCACATCCTTTACTTTAGGTTTTTACTTTGAAGTTTTACTACGTGTGGGATCAAACGTGTTTTGAGAAAGTTAGTTCCGTTAACCTTTTCAGTGCCCCAGCCTGTAAATTCTCCGGGCTAAAAAAAAGTGTACATTTACACGCCTGCAAACAGCAGCAGTTGATGGTCCGATAACAACTCTACTTTCAATGTTTTGCATTTTGATAAAATCCTTTCACCTGCTCAAGCGAAAGGGGAAAGGGGCTTTAATGATTTCAGATGTGGCACTCTTACTGGTCGTTTTCGGAGTGACGGCGCAGCAAGTATGTCAGTGAAAGGGTTAAGGTCAACGGCCAAGGAAATTAGGCTATTTTGGTCGTCACGAAACTCGATTGTTAAATTCAAAGTCAGCAGCACAAAACCCTTGATTTTTGTTGTTGTTGCTGCTGTTGTTGTTGTTGTTGTTTTGATCTTTTCTCTCTTCTCAGACAAAAACGTGTTTTGTGAAGGCTATTTTCTTTCAGCAGGCGTTTAAAGTCAAGGAGTTTTTAATTAGTGTACGATTAAGAGTGAGAGGTGTGGTCATTGTGTTCAGTGGAAGATAACGTGAGAGCGTACGTTGTACAATGGAATCGGTTCCATGAAGCTCTCTCTCTCTCTCTCTCTCTCTCTCTCTCTCTCTCTCTCTCTCTCTCTCTCTCTCTCTCTCTCTCTCTCTCTGGTTGTAGGCTCATAATGTATAACTGAGTGATATATGTAGGTGTGCATCTCGCGCTGTGAACACGCTGTTTTGTGTGGAAATTCTCACGTTTCACTCACTCAATCATGCCTATATGTATATAAATAATGCCTTGTTAGACAGGTTTTTGACCGAACCTAATCTACAATCCTTTTAAAATGAAGTTTTCGGCTGAGTTCGATTTCTCTCTCTCTCTCTCTTCTCTCTCTCTCTCTCTCTCTCTCTCTCTCTCTCTCTCTCTCTCTCTCTCTCTCTCTCTCTCTCTCTCTCTCTCTCTTAAGCGATGACTAGTGGCGTCTGGAGGGTGGTAGATACTCCACACACACACACACACACACACACCACACACACACACACACACACACACACACACACACACACACACCACACACACACACACACACGCACGCACGCACGCACACACACACACACACACACACACACACACACACACGCAGTGCGATCCTTGAGCTAAGACCGAAACGTCGTCGTCAATGTCGATTAGCTTCTGCAGAAACCCACCACAGCAGCTTCAGTGGAACCATTTGCACCGCCGTCCACGTCACCTTTAGTTCAGCCCGGCTATCAATTCAGTTCGTACCCATCAAAATCGATCCCAGCATCATCATTAACTAGATGACCGCTGGCTAACCCTCCCAACCTTTCAGGGCCTCTGAGTGTGTGCTTCTGTAGTCGGGTGAAAATTACTCGATCGCCAAATTCCCGTCGGACACTGTTCAGAGCTCAGGAGCTAGCTGTGTGACAGTCGAGGTGGCCGTCCTGGGCTCCCCGTCCTTAATGGTCTTTGTGGTCTATGTGGACGTAAAGCAACAACTGAACCAGAGATCAGGAGCTGTGTGAAAGTCGAGGTGGCCGTCCTGGGCTCCCTGTCCCTAATAGTCCTTGCGGTCTATGTGGACGTCAAGCAACACCGAACTAGAGATCAGGAGCTAGCTGTGTGAAAGTGGAGGTGGCCGTCACGGGCTCCCCGTCCTTAATGGTCCTTGCCGGCTCCGTGGACGTAAAGCAACATTGAACACGAACTTCTTTAAATGTGCGCAGAGCTCAGGAGTTGCGTGAAAGCGGAGGTGGCCATCCTGAGATCCCCGTCCATAATAGTCCGTGTGGTCTATGTGGACGTAAAGCAACACTGAACTATTACATCGTCTTCTGCTTCTTCACGTCTTGTTTTACGTCCACATACAGAGACCAGATGGACTACTAGGGCCGGCCACCTCGACTTTCACACAGCTCCTGAGCTCTGGTTCAGTGTTGCTTTACGTCCACAGAGACCACAAGGACTGTTAGGGACGGGGAGCCCAGGACGTCCACCTCGACTTTCACACAGCTCCTGAGCTCTGTTTTAACATCTGTTTCTTCAGTGTCGCTTTACGTCCACACAGAGACCCTACGGATTATTAAAGACGGGCCCACCTAAGTAAGTTAACATGATGCTTAACGCCCACAGAAACCATAAGGCTTATTAGGGACGGGGACAAGGAGGCAAAGGGGTATGGAGGTGGTAGGTAGGTAGGTAGGTAGGTAGGTAGGTAGTGTTGCTTAATGTCCTCAGATGTCAGTTGACATATTAGGGACAAGCTGAGACCAATGCCGAAGCATGGTTCAATATAGCTTTACGTCCACGGAAACCAGAAGGCTCGTTAGGACGGACAGCCCAGGACGGCCACCTCGACTCTCACACAGCTCCTGAACTATGGATAGAGGTGGAGGAAGAAGGAGTTTATATACCCATCGCTACACCGTCACCACCAGAATGACTCCTGCATTAAGATGGGCAGCGATGAGAGCCATTTCAATGTTTAATTAATGGTGAGGGACAAAGTCTCAATTAAGACCGTGTCCACAGACCACAGCTTCTGAAGAGAAAGGAGAGCCGAAGCGGAATCGAGCCGAGGTCCCTCCGCTTACCAGCCTAACGCCTTACCGCTGGGCCAAACCGGCTCGCCTTGTCGCCGGAGGCAGGTATATGTAATTAATTAAGCCTCCGTGCGAATCAAGACTGAAACCTACTCACTCTAAGCTTCGCTTTGTGGCACACATCCTCCATTTGAACTTCGCCAGAACTGGACACGGCACTGAAGGCGCACTCCTCATTCCCACGCATCTGTCCAGCGATGCTGTCAGCGCCCTCTGAAAGATTTGGGTACTAACAAGACTGTGAAAGCGACATAGCCTGGAAGCACGCACGGAAACATGAGGCGCGTCCGCCCCGGATACACGAATCAGTTCCGCCCCCATTCACTGAAAGATTCTGGTTTTATTTGTGCTGGCGTAATAAATGTACGCGATACAAAAGAAACGCGCAAATCATAACAATATCTGAGTCGTCTGATACGAACTTATTCGTATTCTGGTTTTATTTGTGCTGGCGTAATAAATGTAGGCGGTAAAAAAGAAACGCCCAAATCATAACAATACCTGAGTTGTCTGATACGCACTAAATATGGTTTTATTTGTGCTGGCGTAATAAATGTAGGAGGTAAAAAAGAAACGCCCAAATCGTAACGATATCCGAGTTGTCTCTTACAAACTTATTCTGGTTTTATTTGTGCTGGCGTAATAAATGTAGGCGATACAAAAGAAACGTCCAAATCGTAACGATATCTGAGTTGTCTCTTACAAACTTACTAACATTATTTGGAGTACCAGCGAACAGCTCACAGTTAGTTGACAGTTTCTGGGGACCTAAGGCGATAGACCAACCAGCCATGGCAGTGGTTGGATGAAGGATGCCGAGACATCCACACACACAAAAAGAGACTGAATGTGAAATGGAAATACATCTATCAGAAAACTGAGAGAGAGAGAGAGAGAGAGAGAGAGAGAGAGAGAGAGAGAGAGAGAGAGAGAGAGAGAGAGACAGACAGACAGACAGACAGACAGACAGACAGACAGACAGACAGACAGACAGACAGACAGAGACAGAGAGACAGAGAGACAGAGACAGAGAGACAGAGAGACAGAGACAGGACAGACAGACAGACAGAGACAGACAGACATACAGATAGACAAAGACAGAGAGAGAGAACTCGAGCTTTAAAATTTTATTTTACAAGTATTGTAGTTTAGAGAGCAACAGAGACAGACACACAGACAGAGACAGACAGAGTCAGACAGACAGAGGCAGAGACAGACAGACAGAGAGACAGGGAGCAAGAGAGAGAGAGACAGGGAGCAAGAGAGAGAGAGAGAGAGAGAAGAGAGAGAGAGAGAGAGAGAGAGAGAGAGAGAAAAAGAAGAAGAAGGAGGAGGAGGAGAGGAAAAGCAGAAGGGGAAGAAGAGAAGACAAATTGGGCCTAGCAATAATTCCTTCAGAGGGGCGGATTTTCATATTTTCATATTCACTAGCCCCAGCGGTGTAGTCAAAACTAGTTTGACTTCTGCCCGCCTGTAACCTATCGACAGCCGCAAGATGCAGTAAGTAAACATGTTGCTTAACGTCCACAGAAACCATAAGGCTTATT
>JABMCL010003308.1:97500-105000 GCA_018857735.1 Alviniconcha marisindica
TAAAACCCGACGGAGATAATAATAACAATGATAATAACAACGACACAAAAGCATCATTTAATTATCACGAGTGAAAGCAAGTTCATAAAACACTGAAGATCTTTCCCTTCTCTTCGGCGGCTTAACTCCCCTTTAAAAACTTTCGTATCTTGCTCAGGGGCTTCTAGAGACTACCACTCACTTCAGTGGAGTTCAAGATGGTATCTAGGCGCCCGGAGAAGTCCATATGCGCTCCATCCCGTCTCTCAGAGTTTTTTGTGTTTTTTTTTCCCCCCCACTCAGCGTTGCCTAATCTGGAACAGTTCCAGTGTTGGTCGGGCTGGGACGATGGCGCTTCGTCGCCGTTTCAAGGAAGATCGTCGAGCGATTTCCTCTTTCCACGCCTCTCCCGATCCCTCTAGGTATCCTGTGACGTCTTGGCTCTGCGCCCCGCAGGTAGTGTCTCAAGCTCCTCAACACTTCAGATGAGTCTTCATAGACGCTAATCACTTGTGACGGTTGCTTTACCAATCTATTCTCGGCTCCGCGCCCCGCAGGTAGTGTCTCAAGCTCCTCAACACTTCCGATGAGTCTTCATAGATAGACGCTAATCACTTGTGACGGTTGCTTTACCAATCTATTCTCGGCTTTGCGCCCCGCAGGTAGTGTCTCAAGCTCCTCAACACTTCGGATGAGTCTTCATAGATAGACGCTAATCACTTGTGACGGTTGCTCTACCAGTCAGTCCCTCAAAAACATATTGACACTCCCAGACACTGCAACATTCCACCACACAACCAAACCGTAACCGGGTATGTATACTATTTTCATTTATCATCCCTTAACTGTCATGTTGTTGCCACCTGAAGAAAGGGGCTTAGCCCGAAAATGTGTTTTAATTTCCCATCAAGATTAGCGTTTTGTTGTTGTTTTTTTTTGGGTTTTTTTTTAACCGTTCGTGTGTTTGAATCAGTTTATCAGTTCGTTCATTTCTCCCAAATGACGATAGCATTCAAGCATTTGCACTGAATGACTTCTTATCAGCTAAGCAGCATGCACACTCCGAGCTTGGTGGTTAACGACAGGTCTGTTATTACGAAGAACTTCTCCATCATCGATTACCCTCCAGCGTGGTTCAAAATTGCGTTAACAACTAGTCTGTGACGCTCGTAATGAAGCAGTTTACTCTGAGGAGCCCGTCATAGCATTTTCAGAGTGTCGGTCTGCACCGGAAATACGTCACATGGCCTTATTGCCTTGTTTCCGCTCATGCGCGGTTCCGCTGCCGCTGTGATCATCCGCATGTGAAAATGATTGTCGAGGTCATTGCAGCATTCTTTAAGATCAACTTGTGTCCACCCCCATTCCCCTTCCTTTTTTTCTTTTTTTCCTTTTTTTCTTTTTCTTTTTTAAGAGCAAGAAAAAGAAGACGAAGCAGCAGAAAGGAGTTTTGTCGAACATTTCAGTCGTCTGAAGGTGTCCATTTATCCATTGCATTTAACAATATGTGAAATTATAAAAGATAATCTTAAGCTTTTCGATGCCATGTGGTATTACGTGTGAGGCTTTCCCACCTGTTCTCTGTGTGTGTGTGTGTGTGTGTGTGTGCGTGCGTGCGTGCGTGCGTGCGTGCGTGCGTGCGTGCGTGCGTGCGTGCGTGCGTGGTGTGTGTGTGTGTGTGTGTGCTGTGTGTGTTGCGTGCGTGCATGCGTGTGTGTGGGGTTGCGTGTGTTGGTGGGGGGGGGTGCGTATGAGTGTAAGTGTGCGTGTGCTTGTGTGTGCGTGCACGCGTGCGTGAGTGTTTGTGCGTGCGTGTGTGTATGTATGCGTGCGTGCGTGTGTATGTGCGTGCGTGCGTGCGTGCGTTGAATGGGGGGGGGGGGGTAATGTCCATCAAACAAACATTCATTTTTACGTATCATGATCTGATCTGTTGTGTATTGAAGAAGAAAAAAACACATCTCAGGCAAACAGTTCTTTAAAAACTGGCGGGCCTCATGTAGGCATGTCCTAAGTTTGGCCTTTGTTCAACACGAACAAACAAAAAATATCTTCAGTTTTTTGTTCACAAAACAACCCCAGGCAATGTGGACCAAGGGTCCTTCTCGGAACACCGGAATGAGCAGGACAGTAACTTTATATATCTTTGTGTGAAACAGAACTAAATGCAGTGGTTAGTGATGCGCCAGTGCTTACTTGTGCTGTGCAGGACTACAACTCAATTGAGCTCATTCGGGTCCTCTTTAGGAAGAGTTTAAGACTACATAAGTATAGTACTGAACTGAGCTCATTCAGGTCCTCTTTAAGAAGAGTTTAAGACTACATAAGTATACTACTGAACTCAACTTATTCCGGTCCTCTTTAAGAAGAGTTTAAGACTACAATATAGTACAGAACTGAGGTCATTCAGGCACTCCTTCAGAAAAAGACTACAGTAGAGTACTGAACTGAACTCATTCAGGCACACCTTCAGAAGAGTGTGAGACTACAGTATAGTACTCATCTGAGCTGAATCACGCCCACCTTCAGAAGAAGACAACAGTATAGTACTCAACTGAGCTCATTCAGGTCTCATTCAGGTCATCCTTCAGAAAGCGACTACAGTGTAGTACTGAACTGAGCTCATTCAGGTCCTCCTTCAGAAAAAGACTACAGTATAGTACTGAATGGAGCTCATTCAGGTCTCATTCAGTCCTCCTTCAGAAAATGACTACAGTGTAGTACTGAACTGAGCTCATTCAGGTCTCATTCAGGTCATCCTTCAGAAAACGACTACAGTATAGTACTGAACTGAGTTCATTCAGGTCCTTCAGAAAACGACTACAGTATAGTACCGAACTGAGCTCATTCAG
The DNA here is from genome assembly GCA_018857735.1 of Alviniconcha marisindica. NCBI lineage: Eukaryota > Metazoa > Mollusca > Gastropoda > Provannidae > Alviniconcha > Alviniconcha marisindica. Next base: position 100,332 of record JABMCL010003308.1, read on the forward strand.
GTCTCATTCAGTCCTCCTTCAGAAAAAGACTACAGTATAGTAGTGAACTGAGCTCATTCAGGTCTCATTCAGTCCTCCTTCAGAAAAAGACTACAGTACAGTACTGAACAGATCTCATTCAGCTCCTCTTTAAGAAGAGTTTGAGGCTACAGTATAGTACTGAACTGAGCTCATTCAGGTCCTCACCTCCTTCGGAAGAGTTTGATCATTTTAACAAACAAACAATTTATTCTTTCTCTATCGCAAACCCTGCTGTTTGTTCGTTCTTAGCCTTCACTGTGTACAAGCTTCAAGAAAGCAAATTTCTCTACACAGAGACAATAAAGTTGTATGCTGTTCTCGGAACAAAGCCGTTTCGTGGTCGGCTGGTCCAACGAAAACAGCCGACATCAGTGTTTATTCCGTGCACACTTTTGATAGAGCTGTTCCCTCTCAGTTCCTAGCTATTCAAACGAAGTGTCCACGTGTGATATTTATATGCCCCTTGTAAGCTATGTACAAATCTCCACCGCATCCAGGGATGGTGCAGGGATGGTACCAACCCGGTGTACAATACCCGATTCAACTGAGGAAGCTTCGTCGAAGGCAGAATCGGGTATTCCCAAGAAGACAATTGATATTAGTACATCTAAATATCGAGAAGAGATTTCTTTCCAATTTGTCCTTAAAAAACCCCACACACACACAAAAAAACACCAAAAAAAACAACAAAAACAAAAGCAAAACAAATCACAACAACAACAACAACAACAAGAAAATGGGTTGCGTCCATTGTTTCCACGTAGTTTGTACGAACTTAGACTCATCTCAAGAGTTCTAGCAGTGTCCCGTTATTCCAACCGACGAACACACCGTGCGTTTAGAAGCCTTCGACACGGCGGAGTGTTCGTCAAACACCAGTCGCTGAAACGAAGACAACCGATTTTTTGTTCAAGTCTGCCGATCCACTATCAGGCACTGTCGCACAACAACGTATCGTTGGTATGGGATGGGAATAATCATACAGAGGTAGACGTCAACATCGGAGAGTGTCCGGTGTCTGTTAGGAATCCAGCATGCGCTAGTCTCATCCGACACGCGTACCATCTAACAGCCAATGAAATCGACGTACCGTAGTATGCACGGCGTGCACCTTCTTGGTAAGCCGAGACAACTACCAGTACGTAACGTCTTTGGTCTAATAAGCCGAGACAGCACTTCAAGCACAATACGTTGCGTCTCATTTTCTCTTCGAGTTATCGTTGACCTCGTCTCACGAATAGTGGTCAATGCAGTTGTTCGTTCGTAGTGATGCTACCAGCACTCCGCTGGCTATCTTCATCGCTAGTGTCTGCCACTCAGCATCATCTCAACATCAACCCAACACACTCCTCTCCTTTCCTTCAGACAATGCCCGAACGTGCGGCCGTAGCAGCTAGCCGACAGACGTCGGTGTCGGACATCAGACGTCGCTATCGGACCTCATACATATATATCGGACACCAAACGCCGATACTGGACACCTGACCTAGGTATCGGACCTCAGGTGTCGGCATCGGACATCAGACGTTGACATCAGACATCACACGTCGATATCGGACACCAGACGTCGATGTCGGACATCAGACGTCGATGTCGGACCTCATACATCGGTATCGGACACCAGACGTCTATATTGGACACCAGACGTCGATACTGGACACCAGACGTTGGTATCTGACTCAAGACGTCGCTATCAAACATCAGACGTCGGTATCGGGCATCAGACGTTGGACATCAGACATTGGTATCGGACAACAAATGTCGGTATCGGACATCGGTATCGGACATCCGACATCCTTCATCGTCCTACAAGAGTGCCTGATGGCGGATCGGGGCCTTATTAAAGGCAAATCTTTCAATACGTACATCCCCCGGGTTGGTTTCTTTAAAGACCACATAAAGAGTCACATTACTTCATCCCAAAGGAGTACAAAACCCGTATGTGCATGTCTGTTCAATCGGATCACTCAGTTGATGCCTTCTGTGTGTCGATCATACAAAATTCTCCACGCACTCTCTGTTTCCAAAACCCAGCTGCTTCCAAAAGCCTGGTTTTTTTTAATTTTTTAATGCGTTTGTTTATTTTTTATTTATTTTTAACAATTCGTCCCTCCCGAACTCGGCGGGATATAGATGACGAATCGCACCTCCATCACCACCACCACCACCACCACTACCCACACCCACCCACACCTCGTCCCCTTCCACACTTTGCCGTACGGACCTCGTCGGGAGTACTTCACCACACGCTGTCCACTCAGACTCCTAACAAATAATATGTCAACCCCGACGTCCGAGGACACGAAGCCCTTTACATCATCATCTCAGACTCCGCCACCCGGAGGCTGGTCGCCCGGGTGCCTCGGTCGCGCGCTGAGCCTCAGACGCTCCACCTTCGACCTCCACCGCCTCCGCCTCCTCCTCCTCCTCCGCCGGTGCTTGTCCTCCCGGTAGCACCGCCGGTCGCAGCGGCACTTCTTGATCCACATGAACTGCAGGGTCTCGCGCGCGCCTCCCATGCACTGGAAGGGCATGAGGCGCGTGCGCACGCGCTTGGGGTAGCAGCAGCGGCTCCTCTTGCAAGTGGTGCACCACTTGAGGCGGTACTGGCGCACGCTGATGCAGTCCATGAAGCGAATGTGCATCTTGCGGGCGCTGCGGGTGGTTGGGGTGCACTTGTCGCGACCCTGGGTGGTGGTGGGTGGGGTGGGGGGTGGGGGGGACAGAGAAGGAGAGGAGGGTGGGTGGGTTGGGGAGGGGAGGGGGGAAGATATAATAATTAATATAATAATAATAATGATAGATAGGGATAGAGCTGCCCTTTTAATGGATCTAGGCGCTCTTTTCTAAAGTGAGAAGAGAGGGAGAGAAACAGCAAGAAGACGACAGACGACAGACAGACAGACAGAGAAGAAGACAGAGAGAAGACGACAGACAGAGAGACAGAGAGAGAGAGAGAGAGAGGTGCGTCATTGTTACACACAAGCGAAGGTCCGTCATCGTCACTACAAGCGGAGAAGAGTGCGCATCGTTATACACACAGAAGTGCGTCATGTCACCAGAATGGCGTCATCGTTATACACAGAGAAGGTGCGTCATCGTTATACACATAGAAGGTGCGTCATCGTTATACACAGAGAAGTTGCGTCATCGTTATACACAAGAAAGTGCGTCATCGTTATCGGACAATGAAGGTGCGTCAGGGGTAACACAGAGAAGGTGCGTCATCGTTATCAGAGCTCAACAGCTATACAGTCAGAAAAAGCTGCGTCACGTCATCGCGACCCTGGAAGAAAAACAACAACACATACACAGAGGGAACATGCGTCATCGCGGATTCGTCATACCGGAAGGGTCATATGAGGCCTACCCCCCCCCCCTGTGTTGTTGTTGTTGTTGTTGTGGTGGCGCGGGTGGTGGTGTGTGTGTGTGTGTGTGTGTGTGTGTGTGTGTGTGTGTGTGTGTGTGTGTGGTGTGGTGGTGTGTGTGTGTGTGTGTGTGGTGGTGTGTGTGTGTGGTGTTGCGTGCGTGCGTGCGTGGTGTTGTGTTTGTGTGTGTGTTGTGCGTCGTGCGTGCGTGCGTGCGTGCGTGCGTGCGTGTGCGTGCGTGCGTGTCGTGTGTGTGTGGTGTAGTGTGTGTGTGTGTGTGCGTGTTTGGTGCTGGTGTGTGTGTTTGTTGTTGTTGTTGTTTTGTTTGGTCTCTTCTTCTTCTTCTTCTTCTTTCTTTTCTTTTTCCCTGCCGTTGCTAGGGATAGACGGAGGGCCCAATGACAGGGTGGAAGAGTAAATGAGAGGATGAACTGGTGGGCAGGCAAAAACAACCAATGGACGCGTGGCACGGTGTTTGGAAGGAGGAATGGATGGATGGGACCGATGGGTAGGAATGAATGAAGGAATGAACGAAAATGTATATACGGCGCATGAAAACTTTAACCTAACCCTAGCCCTACGTTTTTGAAAGCAACCCCAGATACTGTAATTAACCTTAATCAAGGGAAAGGTGGCGTACTAGTCACAGCAAAGTCGCTGCATGATGCGCCTATTTCGTAAGTTGAACGGTGCAGTCTTCCACTGAAATATCTGCGACAGTCTTCGATTAAAATGTTTATGATAATAATTATTATTTATTTTATATAGTAAACATGGTGTTTAACGTCCACAGAAACCATAAGGCTTATTGGGGACGGGAAGAAGGGGGGGGGGGGGGGGTATGGAGGTGGGGGAGAGGGAGATTATATACCTATCGCTACACTGTCACCACCAGAATGATTCCTGCATTAAGATGGGCAGCGATGAGAGCCATTTTAATGTTTCAGTAGGAAGTGATGGACAAAGTCACAGGACAGTGTCCACAAACCACCACCTTTTGAAGAGAAAGGAGAGCCGAAGCGGTATTGAACCGAGGTCCTTCCGTTTACCAACCTAACGCCTTACCGCTAGGCCAAACCGGCTCACGCTTTTATATAGCGCCTCAACAACATTATATGAGCTCTTAGCGCTGTACAGATCACAAATGTAATAAAACGCGCATCAACATGTTACTTAAATTAGCCTAAAACAACAATTTAAAAAGATAAATTCTCTCTATCTATACAATGCACGCATATTCAAGATTCATTTTTAAAACATATATAGCATTTAGAATATAT
>JABMCL010003308.1:110000-120000 GCA_018857735.1 Alviniconcha marisindica
CACGGACGCAGGTAGCAGACGCGTCTCTCCTGTCTCGTGGTGCACGTATCGCGATCCGTCACGATGCGTACCGACACGCCCGCGTCACACGTGGCCGAGCAGGCGGACCAGTCGCTCAGCGTCCCTTTGCAGTGGGGCCTCGCTGTCGACGTCGTCATCGTCGTGGTCGCCTTCGTCGTCGTCAGATCTGATGGGACAGATCACGCAGCCATCACAATAGACGATTTCCGGAAATAACAGGCGAAGATAATTTGTCAGTGTTTTTTATTACTCCGGGAGAGTGAAGTCCCCTGAATGGAGGCGGCAGCGGAGAAGAGCCGATCTGCGACAGTTTTAGATCTTCAGGCATAGACCTGTTATAATTTATGCTAGACTACCAGCTGGGGGAGCCTACTATCCGATCTGCACGTTCCCCACGAACAGTGAGTGCTTGATCGGCATTTCTGATGCCTTTTCTGCCTTTTGTTTACGGGTATCCGTCATCTTCCCCACGTGCTCACTGTACCCCCAACAAAAGCGTGCCTACTCTGCGCTACACCCGCAGGCCTGGACCTATATATATACAGGTCCATGCCCGTAGGCACTTACCGAGTGCAGTCCCCTGGATTTCCGAAGATCGTCTATTTCGAAAGTGCCCAAGAGAAAAACAATTAAGACAGGGTGAGAGGCAAATTTAATAGTGTGTCGCTTACAAGTGCTTTTCTTGTTCGTCCAGGGATTTAGGCATTGCCTGGGGTATGTCAGCTCTCACCGACTCACACGCATAAACAGACGTCGCTTTTCTGACCGATGAGCATTTACAATGCAGAGATCATTTTCTGTGCGTTTTCAGAACAGACGTCGCTTTTCCGTCCAATGAACATTTACAATGCAGAGATCATTTTATGTGCGTTTTCAGAACAGACGTCGCTTTTCTGACCAATGACCAATGAACATTTACAATGCAGAGATCATTTTCTGTGCATTTACAGAACAGACGTTTCTTTTCCGTCCAATGAACATTTACAATGCAGAGATCATTTTCTGTGCAATAAAAACTGTTCGTCCAGTCACCACTTACAATACAGAGGTCATTTTCCTTGCAATGAACAAAGAAATCGCTTTTCATCCAGTAAAACATTTACGAAACAGACATCGCCCTTCATCCAAAAAAAAACGCACTTACAAAACAGAAATCGCCCTTCATCCCGAAAAACACACACTTACAAAACAGAAATCGCCCTTCATCCAGAAAAACACACACTTACAAAACAGAAATCGCCCTTCATCCAGAAAGAAAAACAACTTACAAAACAGAAATCGCCCTTCATCCAGAAAAACACTTACAAAATAGAAATCGCTCTTCATCCAGTAAGACATTTACAAATTAGAAATCGCCTTTCATCCAGGAAAACACTTACAAAAGAGAAATCGCCCTTCATCCAGAAAAAACAAAAAAAAACCTTACAAAACAGAAATCGCCTTTCATCCAGGAAAACACTTACAAAACAGAAAACGCTCTTCATCGGGCAAGACGCTTACAAAATTTAAATCGCCCTTCGCCCCTAATTTCTATGATGAGATAATAAAGTAATCTTGAATCTTGAATCCAGTAAAACACTTACAAAACAGAAAACGCTCTTCGTCCAGGAAAACACTTACAAAACAGAAAACGTTCTTCATCCAGTAAAACACTTACAAAACATAAATCGCTCTTCATCCAGGAAAACACATACAAAACAGAAAACGCTCTTTATCCAGGAAAACACTTACAAAACAGAAAACGCTCTTCGTCCAGGAAAACACTTACGAAACAGAAAACGCTTTCGAACAGTAAAACACTTACAAAACAGAAATCGCTCTTCGTCCAGGAAAACACATACAAAACAGAAAACGCTCTTCATCCAGAAAAACACTTACAAAACATAAAACGCTCTTCATCCAGTAAAACATTTACAAAACAGAAAACGCTTTCGAACAGTAAAACACTTACAAAACAGAAAACGCTCTTCATCCGGGAAAACACATACGAAACAGAAATCGCTCTTCGTCCAGGAAAACACTTACGAAACAGAAATCGCTCTTCATCCAGTAAAACACTTACGAAACAGAAAACGCTCTTCATCCAGTGCAACACTTACAAAAGAGAGGTCGCTGAAGTATCAAGTTGTCGCTCTCCAGGCCCCGGGTACCGTCCAGAATGCTGCCGCCCTCGCCGGCTGTGTCCAGTTTTTCGCACGTCCACTCTTTGCAGCACTTGCCGGGAACGGGCAATAACCTTGGGTTGTGACACGAGTCTTCAGAGGGGCGCTTGCTCTCCTGCGGACATTTGCTCACGCAGCCGTAGAAGCCATTTTGGCACGTGCACACGCGTGCGCAGTCCGGCTGGAATTGTTCGCCATCTTTGTACGTCACGCCATCCACGAAGCAAGGGTTCTGTACTCGCGCTGCAATGGAGACCAAGAGGAGAGTGTTACTCTGTGATGAATTTCGCGGAAACGGGAAACACGTAAAGGGAATTATTGCTAAACTGTATCGTTACAGTAATTACGTACGACTGCGTGGTTGAGGCCATTCATTACCAACGCTTCGGATTGCTTAATTCTGTATAATGGGGTGGTGTCATCTGAGATCTAAAGCCGGAAAAAAATTAAACGTGTTAGTGTGCATGTCCGGCTCCTCACTTTGAGAAATCAAAAGGAGACGTGTTTGTCAGCAAAACCAAACACACACGCCCCCCCCCCACCCCCTCTCACCCGCCCCCTCCCTCCCGCACTACACACACACACACACACACACACACACACACACACACACACACACACACACACACACACACACACTCGCACACACGCGCGCGCACACACACACACACACGGGGAGGGGGGAGGGGGGCGGGGGGGGGAAGTGCAGGAAGTGTAACAGTTGCAGAAACTGACTTACCCTTTAGTTACAGTACCCTTTAGTTGCAGAAAATGACTTACCCTTTAGTTGCAGAAACTTACTTACCCTTTAGTTGCAGATACTCAAACTGATTTACCCTTTGGTCGCAGAAACTAACTTACCCTTTAGTTGCAGAAACTGACTTACTCTTTAGTTGCAGAAACTGACCTACCTTTTAGTTGCAGAAACTGGCTTACCCTTTAGTTGCAGAAACTAACTTACACTGAAGTTGCAGAAACTGACTTACCCTTTAGTTACAGAAACTGGCTTACCCTTTAGTTGCAGAAACTGATTTACCCTTTAGCTGCAGAAACTGGCTTACCCTTTTGTTGCAAAAACTAACTTACCTTTCAGTTGCAGAAACTGATTTACCCTTTAGTTGCAGAAACTGGCTTACCCTTTAGTTGCAGAAACTGGTTTACCCTTTAGTTGCAGAAACTGAAGCTGGCTTACCCTTTAGTTGCAGAAACTGAAGCTGGCTTACCCTTTAGTTGCAGAAAATAACTCACCCTTTAGTTGCAGAAACTAATTTACCCTTTAGTAGCAGAAACTGGCTTACCCTTTTAGTCGCAGAAACTGACTTACCCTTACAGACGCCGGTCTCGTTGCCAGGGGCCTTGTTGCAGAAGAGTTCCTTGCTGGGGTCGCACCGAGCCTTCGGGTTGCACAGGTCCCCCTGCTGCCGCGCGCACATGTAGCAGCATCCGCATCCGTCCTTCGTCACCGATACTCCGTCCCGACAGTTCAGCTCTTCCACCGGGCACTGGCAAGGGTAGTGGCACCAGACAGTGTCCTGAAAAACAGTTTGTTCGTTTTTTAACTTAAAAACAACAACCGGTGAGCCAAACACATGAAAGGTTCAAAAGAACACTATTTATTAGGACAAGACAAAACCAGCAAATTTTCGGGGTAATCCCCTTTGTCAAGCTACAAAACGACACTTAAACAACAGTGAAACGGTCAAAAATGATAATAATAAAAAAAAGACTTATCTGTTTTTGCTTGAGCTATGTTGTTTTCCTGTCCAGTGCTTGGAAGAAATTGTGAGCGTTTAGATGGATAATAGAGCGGTAGGAGTGGGTATTGGTTTAAACAAGAATTTATTCAAGACAAAAATAAAGATACGAGGAATGGTCGTGGACTTAATGTTCGTGAGAACAAGCTTGCGGCTTATATGCGGTGATCTCATTAAGTGGGTATTCCGATGAAACAATATCAAAAGTCTTTTGATTATCCAACTGTGCTGCTATCAAAGAGAATGTGTATAACTGACGAGGCAACCTGACCAGGAACAAGGAAAGGGGAAATGGGAGCTAGAAAATAAACTCTTGTTTGTTTCAAAGAAATGTCAAGGTGTATGTCGATTATGAATAATAAATAGCTAAATATGTTTTTAAACGATAGAAACAAACACAAAAGTAACTCTCTCTCTCTCTCTTCTCTCTCTCTCTCTCTCTCTCTCTCTCTCTCTCTCTCTCTCTCTCTCAACACACACGCATGCATGCACGTATGCACGCACGCACGCACGCACGCACGCACGCACGCACACACACACACACACACACAAAAGACATAAAAACTGCCTCTCATAATAAACACGCACACACACACACACACACACACACACGCGCGCACACACGCACGCACGCACGCATACACACACAAACACACACACACAAACACACGCACGCACGCACGCACGCATACACACACACACACACACGCACGCACGCACGCACGCACGCACGCACGCATACACACACGCACACACACACGCACACGCACGCACGCACGCACGCACACACAACACACACACACACACACGCACGCACGCACACACACACACACACACACACACACACACACCGAAGGCAAGACTTCAAACTGCTGTTCCTATCGGCCAGCTTTTCACTGTAACATTCAGACTGACTGTTCTACAGCATCACATGGTTTGCACGATTCCCGTGCGGTAGCTAGGGTACCGTGCTATCTCCTCTGAAAATCTGTGTTTCCTTAAAAATCTGCGTGCTAGCCTCTGGGTCGACTGGAGTGATCACTTTTCCCTACAATTATGGGCTTTTCCGAGCGTATAGATACCATCTTGAAATGAGCGGAAATGAACTCGGTGTAGATCGCGGCAATCCTGACAATGATATAGAATCTGCCACAGCAGAAACTTTGAAATGAACAATTTTGTAGATTAATCAAATCAAACAACGGTCCTGCTGAGTCTCAAATATATAGCCTTGGGCAAGGTACTCTCTCTCTCTCTCTCTCTCTCTCTCTCTCTCTCTCTCTCTCTCTCTCTCTCTCTCTCTCTCTCTCTCTCTCTCTCTCTCTACTCTCTCTCTCTCTTCTGTCTTAAGTCTGCCCCTCCCTCTATCCCCCCCCCCTCTCTCTCTCCCCTCTCTCCCTCCCCCCCCCCCCCCCCCTCTCCCCTCTCTCTCTCCCTCCTTCCCCCTCTCCTCCCTCTCTCTCCTCCTCCCTCCTCCCCCTCCTCTCTCTCTCTCCCTCTCCTCTCTCTCCTCTCTCTCTCTCTCTCTCTCTCTCTCTCCCTCTCTCACCTCTTCCTCTCTCTCTCTCTCTCTCTCTCCTCTCTCTCTCGATGGAAGAATAGTTCCTTCTTAAGATTCTGCCAACAAACCAGCCTACTGGTTCGGGCGAGAGGAGGGTTGTGGGGGTGGGGGTTCAGAAGGACGTCGGAATGAAAACACCAGAGGTATATAGTAACCTAGAACGTCAAGGGGCCCATTCAGCTCGACGACTCGATCCGCCAAACGGTCGGCCGTGGTCAACGGTCGTCGACGGTCCGGTGTTGCTGTTAGCTAGCTTATACACACACGCAAGCGCTGGTGGTGTGGTAATGTCCCATTCTTCACGGGACACTCGAGACGTTTCCAATACACACGCTTTGCGGAACGTAATAACTAGCGTACACTTATAGCTCTTCAGCTTGTAGCTTGAATACATATTATAGACCCAACACCAGTAGATCCCAGGACCTAATTCCGGTCTAGTGTCGGCAGAGGGGGGGGGGATATGAGGGGGGGGGACATGGGGGGGGAGCTAGCAGGAGTGCAGGTGTAGCGGGGAGATGGGGGGGGGGGGAGACCACAGTGAACTGTAGAAATGTATTGTAGGAAAGCTCTTGTGATTTTTCTCTTCGTTCCGTGTTGGAATGTTGACAGTGGCTCAGTTTTAGTTGTTCCAGTCAATGTATATAATATATATTGAGCAAGTCTCTCTCTCTCTCTCTCTCTCTCTCTCTCTCTCCTCTCTCTCCTCTCTCTCTCTCTGGCACAACTTTTTATTAGTCACCAGTCCCACTACACTAACTCCAGGAATAATCTCTACGTGCCAAGACCAAGGCTTGACTTATTTAAAACTAGCATATCCTTCGCTGGAGCGTCCCTCTGGAACACCCTGCCTCAAAATATAAAATCATGTAATTCTCTTCCTTCTTTCAAACGTACCTTCGGAAAGAATCAAGTTTAGCATACGTGACCGTGTCCTGACATAATCGGCATCATGATTGACTGGGCGTTAAATATCAAGTTACGCTACTTTGCCTTACTTCCTTTCTAGTACGCACGTGCAACACGTAGGGAAACAAAACTACTGCTATATGTTCCAAAATATCTTTTTCGTGGTGTTTCTTCGTTCTGTTTCCCCTTTAAACCAAGAGCCCGTCGATTGTTTGTTGACTTTGGCCCCAAGACAATGAGCATTGATCCTGAACGCGACATTTATCCTCCTTCAGCTGTATTCAGCAACCAGGGATAGAGCAGCACGTGCATGCTATTGCCGAAAGGACTGTCCAGTTGATTAAATGGCTTCGTCCCTCTGAAGCCTGTGTGCAGATGCCTGAACAGCGACAGCGCAGGCTCGGAGGAGAGAGAGAGAGAGAGAGAGAGAGAGAGAGAGAGAGAGAGAGAGAGAGAGAGAGAGGACAGAGACCGTGTATTTATGCACGATTTTGTGGAGTTTGTTTGTTTGTGTGTGTGTGTGTGTGTGCGTGCGTGTGTGCGTGCGTGCTTGTGTGCTTGTGTGGTGTGTGTGTGTGTGTGTGTGTGTGTGTGTGTGTGTGTGTGTGTGTGTGTGTGTGTGTGTGTGTGTGTGTGTGTGTGTGTGTGTGTGTGTGTGTGTGGTGTGTGTGTGGTGCGTATTGCTTGTGTGTGTGTGTGTGTGTGTGTGTGTGTGTGTGTGTGTGTGTGTGTGTGTGCGTGTGTGTGTGTGTGTGTGTGTGTGTGCGTATCTGCTTGTGTGCGTGCGTGCGTGCGTGCGTGTGCCTTTTTTTCTTTCTTTTTTGTCCCTTTTTTTTTTCTTATTCTTTTTTGTCCCATCGTCTGTGCCGACCTCAGAGGCGCTGCTCCCGCGCCGCTCGTCCCGGCATCCCTACTTCCGGCCACACCCAGGGTTCATTCCGCATCGAGGCCCCGCGCCCAGAGGTCCACAGGAAGTGACGTCAGATCGCTGGTGGGCTAAGCTGCCATCCGAAGGAGACGCACTGCATTGCAGCCGAGTCACTTCGATGGTGTTCAGTAGTGCCTTTTTTCGATTCAACAGACGCAGGACACCACCTACTATGCCCCCTACTGACGACAATGTTAGCTAAGTCGCGGAGTCAGACTGAGTGAGAGTCCCCCCCCCCCACCCCCACCCCCCACCCCCCACCCCCAAACCCCCCACCCTCACCAGAGAGCAGACCGCCACTACGTACCTCCACCAATCCCCCTATGTTGACTCTGAAGCTGAGGGATTTGATCACAACTGCCTCAGGCAAGAAAGGAGGCAGGAACACCGAGACTGGGGTCACGACGAGAGCGTGGCATGAAGGGCTACAGAAGCTGAGACTCTGTTTATGCAGTGGTCGATGAGGATGAGGATGAGGATGATAACTGATGATGCTGCGGAGGCCCATTTTGGTTTGAGGCTCCTTGACATAATTATCCGCAGACCGACGATTTTGTGTGTTAAAAAAACGAAATTGGACACCCCGAATCAAACAGTTCTGTTGGCGAAAAAACATCGAGGCTTTTAGCAGAGAGTAAGCGACCAGTCGTCTTGACGTTTGCTGGGCCAGAAGGTGAATTGATACAGTGTACTGCCACGAGTGACTTAAAGGGAAAGGGAATCAAAGCTGTCCCACAGGTACGATCAACAGGAATGAAATTATAAACAAATAATTACCTAACAAGGGAGTTAATTTGCACTCGAAATACGTGATACAAGTACAAATGCAAGTACAACGACCTGAGTCGCCTACGGTAACTCACCTGGTATGCGTGTAAATACACGGCACATAAACTCTACCAGAGGTACATCCTAATTTAATTTTCATCTTATTTTTTTATTTAAAAAAATCCATTTCCTACTGATGCGACCCGCGGTGCTTCTTTGGTCAAGTTCCCCTTTAAAGCACTAACAGTACACTTTGTGTATGTGTGTGCGTGCGTGCGTGCGTGCGTGCGTGCGTGTGTGTGTGCGTGCGTGCGTGCATGCGAGCGTGTGTGCGTGTGTGCGTGGCTGTGCGATGGTGTGTGCGTGTGTTTGTCTGTGTGTGGTGCGTCGAGCGTGGTGATGTGTGTGTTGTGCTGTGTGTGTGTGTGCGGCGCGTGGTGTGTGTGTGTGTGTGTGTGCGCGTATGCGTGTATGTGTGTGCGTGTATGTGTGTGTGTGTGTGTGTGTGTGTGTGTGTGTGTGTGTGTGTGTGTGTGTGTGTGTGTGTGTGTGTGTGTGTGTGACGCGCGCGCGACACATAATATTATATATAAGAGACACAGCCGTTTTTCAGTCAATGTATCGTCCTGCTTGTTACCTCCGACGTCTAAAAGTCGCATAAACCCGACCGTGAGTGCTGGCATATTGTGCCCAGCAGTCTGTATCAGTGACGTCATGATCAAGGCCGGAATGTGCGAATCTTCATTGGTAAGAAAGCCCTCAAATTCACAGCAGAAACAAATCAATAAAAAATAAAAAATAAAGGATTTCGTTGATACAGATATTGACACAACAACCAGATGCAGCAGGCAGAGGGAAATACTTGCATAAAAGCAAGTTAGGTACCTACGTCTGCTGGCCAGCAATACCATCTCTATTCGAACAAAGAAAGGAGTGGCAATTAATCATCAAAAAAACATGCCGTCACTCAGGAAGCTGTAAGACGTGACTGTATACCTCAGCAGAGCACGTGCACAACAGACATGGCTGTTTCTCAACTAACTCAAATCAATACACCACTGTTGCTCATCATGATTTTACGTTTCGGTCTCAGCTTCGGCACGCTAGTTTCAAAGCCATCTCCGGAGAATTTCGAACCATGATCCCATCCAGTGAAGAGCCATTTCTTCATCACAGAATGTCGGATCCTATACGCCACCGACACAAGCAACAAACAAAAAACACGGACAGAGAAAATATAAATGAACGACCACAGGCACCGAAGAAGGTCCTCGTGAGAAACGGGGGGGGGGGGGGGGGAATGTGGCAAGGAGAGGGGAAGAGGGGGTGTAATTACTTCCGGGAAAAGCGCGAGCCAATCGAAGACGACTTCCTGTGTGTCAACACAGCCGCCGGAAGCAGCAGGGAACTGTGGGAAAGGGAAGCTAAAGAAGCGAATAACGATGTGCCGATACAGGAGGAAGGAAGGACTGAATGAAATGGATAGGGAAATAAAGCGTGTGGCAAACAGAACGATTGACGAGCGACTTGTGGACAGGGTGATGGGGGGAAAGAGAGGGGGGAGAAGAGAGGGGGGGAGAGAGATAGGTGGGGGAGAGAGGGGGGAAGAGAGGAGGGAAGGAGGAGGGAGGAGAGAGGAGGGGGGAAGAGAGGGGGAGAGAGAGAGAGGTGGAGAGAGGAGGGGGAGAGAGAGAGGGGAGAGAAGAGGGGGGAGAGAGAGGTGAGAGAGGGAGAGAGAGGAGGGGAAGAGAGAGGGGGGAAAAGAGAGAGGTGAGAGAGAGATGGGGGAGAGAGAGATAGGTGGGAGAGAGAGGGGGGAGAGAGAGGAGGGGGGAGAAAGGTGGAGAGAGAGAGGGGGCTAGGGAAGAAAGACAGTAAATGAGGGCGAGGGGGGGGG
>JABMCL010003308.1:135000-143849 GCA_018857735.1 Alviniconcha marisindica
CAACCGCCAGTATTGGAACCCTCACAGGCCTGGACGAAGCAGTCTTTTTTCCTGACGCCCTAAGGTCGGTAAAACCACGGCTGCAACTTTTTCCTGCTTCTCTCGGTTCAATTGACCACCCAGAAGAAAAAAAGTGGGGGAAAAAAAGGTGGATTGAAATTGGGAACCTAACTGCCTTGCAGCATGTGGCAGGTTCAACGGCTTGATTACGTAGAATTAGGGGTGCGGCGGGGAGGGGAAGGGGGGGAGGGGGGGGGGGGGGGGGGGGTTGGAGAGAAGTTAGCTCTTCTCTGTTTTGCTGCTGATTTTTGAAGCGCTGACTATTCTCTTTTTATTTTTATTTTTTTATTTTTTTATTTTTCAGTCTTGCTTTCGGTCTTTCTTGGCAAAACCTACACACATACACACACACCTACACACCAAAAACACACCCCACACACACAAAACACACACACACACACACACACACACACACACCCACACACAAACACACACACACACACACCCCACACATACACACACACACACATACACATACACACAACAACACACATACACACACACACACACACACACACACACCCCACACACACACAAAACACACAAAAACACACACACACAAAAAATCAACAATCAACAACACACAACAACACCCTCACCTCCAAAATGAAACGGACCAACAACAAAAATGACTCCATATTTTTAGCGAATAATTTTCTTGTCTGCATTTACTGACAAAGACTGTTGTCATGACAACTGCTGACCCTTTCGGCCTCAAACGTTCCCTAAATGCATCTGTTTATTCTCCAGTGTACGTAGGATTGCTGAAAGAGGAACAGAATGACTACGTGACCAACACAGAGGTCCCGAGTCTCGTGCCTTCTTCGGCACACTGTGTGGGCGAAACTAGATTCAGAAAACCAAAGTAAGTAACTTCGTGTTTTACGCCCAGTCAACCATCGCGGTTATATCAGGGCGAAGAGAGAGAGAGAGAGAGTAAGTTGGTGTTTTACGCCCAGTCAACCATTGCGGTTATATCACACAGAGAGTAAGTAACTTGGGTGTTTTACGCCCAGTCAACCATTGCGATTTTATCAGGGCGAAGAGAGAGAGTAAGTTGGTGTTTTACGCCCAGTCAACCATTGCGGTTATATCAGGGCGAAGAGAGAGAGTAACTTGGTGTTTCACACCCAGTACGGTTATATCAGGGCGAAGAGAGAGAGAGAGTAAGTTGGTGTTTTACGCCCAGTCAACCATTGCGGTTATATCACACACAGAGTAAGTAACTTGGGTGTTTTACGCCCAGTCAACCATTGCGATTTTATCAGGGCGAAGAGAGAGAGAGTAACTTGGTGTTTCACACCCAGTCAACCATTGCGATTATATCAGGGCGATGAGAGAGTAGCTTGGTGTTTCACACCCAGTCAACCATTGCGATTATATCAGGGCGAAGAGAGAGAGAGAGGGAGAGAGAGAGAGAGAGAGAGAGAGTAAGTTGGTGTTTTACGCTCAGTCAACCATTGCGGTTATATCACACAGAGAGTAAGTAACTTTGGTGTTTTACGCCCAGTCAACCATTGCGATTATATCACACACACAGAGTAACTTGGTGTTTTACGCCCAGTCAACCATTGCGATTATATCACACACAGAGAGTAACTTGGTGTTTTACGCCCAGTCAACCATTTCGGTTATATCCACACGAGGTACTTGGCGTTTACGCCCAGTCAACATTGCGATATATCACACACAGAGAGTAACTTGGTGTTTTACGCCCAGTCAATCATTGCGGTTATATCACAGAGAGAGAGTAAGTTGGGGTTTTACGCCCAGTCAACCATTGCGGTTATATCAGAGAGAGAGAGTAAGTTGGGGTTTTACGCCCAGTCAACCATTGCGGTTATATCAGAGCAATAGTAAACCAAAGCTAAACGGAAAAGGGAGTCAAGTTACCTCACGGAACTCGTAGACATGAGATGCAATGGGAGACCTCTTGACAAACGTTTTTCTTTTGTGTTTTTTAATCTGAAACGAGAATGACTGCTAGCGCTTGTAGCTTGACAAAGGGGATTACCCCGAACAGTTGCAGATTGTGTTTTTGTCCTGAATAATAGCGTTCTTTTGAACCTTTCATGTTGTTTTAACAGAAGGTTAAGGTGAATAAATGCGAATACAACATGTATGAACAAAACTGATTCCCCCCTACCTTCCCCCATCTCCCCCACCCCCCACCCTCCAAGAAAATTCGCTCAAAAGAGAATATTTCCTAGGTATGGAGGCCTATGCTCAAAATGAAGCGCAAAAACATTCAGCAAAATACCAGCAAATTTTTAATTCCTTGGGACTGTAACGTAGGTAAGTACATGAAGCGTGAACGCTCATAGTTCAGGAGCTGTCTGAAGGAGAGGGCAGGAGCTAAGAGATGAGTCGAGAGAGAAGAGATATTGAAGACAGTGCTTAGAGCAGGTCACAGACTTGTCCCTAAATGCAGACGACACAGGACAACAGACATACAGAACAGGAACGAATATTAACGACTAAGGAAGAGAAGAAGAGAAGAGAGAGAGACAAGACAGACAGACAGACGACACGACAGAACAGACAGAGACAGAGACAGTAGAGACAGACAGACAGACAGACAGAGGCAGAGACAAACAGAGACAGACAGAGAGAGAGAGAAGTGTCAATAAGAGTCCATCCACTAAGTCACTTCCTGTCCTCCTTGTCATGTGATTCTGATCCTTCAGGGTAGATTGGTTTGAGCATTTCTGCGTGGGGAGGTTGGCGGGGGTAGGGAGTGGGGCAGTGGGGGGGGGGGGAGGAGAGAGTTTGAAGGGGGACCCAGGGCAGTCTGGGAAGGAGGGGGCTAGACATAGAGCTTTCTTTCCAAACTTTTTCGTTCTCCTTCGGTACTTCCTCCCTCTGTCTAATCCTCCCGTCTCGCGATTCCTTCCAGCCCCGTCACCACAGCGGCGACAAGAGCGTCAACAAAGCGAGAGCGCCGCAATCCAATTGTTGCCGACCGCCCCACTTGCAGCTGACGTGTGTCCACACAGCCCGCTGCCACGCGGACCTCGTCAGCAGGACAAACACACGTGCAGCCAGTCCGCCTTGCTCGCTTTTCTCCAGCGAGACCTAGCTCTCCGGGATACTTGTGTTGCGGCCAGGTCTGCGATCTGCTGTAGGGCCTGTTTATCTGTCTTCAATCTCTCTTCTTCTTCTTCTTCTTCTTCTTCTTCTTCTTCCCTTCGTCCTTCTCCTCCCCCTCCTCCTCCTCCTCTTCCTTCTTCTTCTTCTTCTTCTTCTTCGTCCTTCTCGTCCTCCTCCTCCTTCTTCTTCTTCTTCTTCTTCTTTCATCCTTCCTTAAGGTGGTCATCTTCTTAAGTCGGTATTTCTTTCCTTTTTCCCCTCCTTCGTTTTGTTCTCCTCTTTCTCCTCTTCCTCCTCCACCTCCTCTTCCTTCTTCTTCCTCTCCTCCTCTCCTCTTCCTCCTTCTTCCCTTCGTCCTTCTCTTCATCTTCCTTGCCTCTTCCTTTTAACTCAGTGCTCAGTGTTTTTTCTCTTCTTCCCCTCCTTTTTCTTGTCCTCCTCCTGAACTTCCTCTTTCTCCTCTTCCTCCTCCTCCTCCTCCTCCTCTTTCTTCGTCCCTTAATCCTTCTCCTCTTTCTCCTGCTTCTTCTTCTTCTTCCCTCACCCCTCTCCTACTCTTCCTTCTCCTTCCCTTACTTCCCCTTCTTCCTCTTTCTTCTGAGCTTCCTCCTTCTCTTCCTCCTCCTTCTTCTCCTCTTTGTTTAATGCCCATTTGTTTCCGAAGAGGTACTGGTGGCCAGGTCAGGTGGGAGAAGAGGGAGACTATATCTATCGCTAAACTGACACCGCCAGAATGATTCCTGCGTTAATATGGGCAGCGGTGTAAACCGGTTTAACGCTTCATTAACTGCGAGGGGCAAAGTTGCAAAGACAGTGTCCATAAACCACAACTTTTGAGGAGAGAGAAAGGCTACTAGAGCCGAAGCGGAATTGAACCGAGGTCCTTCAGCTTACCAGCCTCAAGCCTTACTGCTGGGCCAAACCGGCTCACACTCGTCCTTCTAGGTCCTTCAAGCAAGTGGCCCAGCAAGCAAGAGATCTTTCAAGCAGTTCGTCCTTTAAGCAAATGGCCACGCATGTAGGTGATATTTCAAGTAAAATCGTCCCTCAAGCAAGTGGCCAAGCAACAAGAGATCTGTCCAGCAGTTCGTCCTTCAAGCAAGTGGCCAAGCATGTAGGTGATATTTCAAGCAAAATCGTCCTTCAAGCAAGTGGCCAAGCAACAAGAGATCGTTCAAGAAGTTCGTCCTTCAAGCAAGTGGCCAAGCAACAAGAGATCTTTCAAGCAGTTCCTCCTTCAAGCAAATGGCCAAGCAACAAGAGATATTTCAAGCAAGTCTTTCTTTAAGCAAGTGGCCAAGCAACAAGAGATCTTTCAAGCAGTTCCTCCTTCAAGCAGGTGGCCAAGCAACAAGATATCTTTCAAGCAAAGTCTTTCTTCATGCAACTGGCCAAGCAACAAGAGATCTTTCGAGCAAGTCTTTCTTCAAGCAACTGCCCAAGCAACAAGATATCTTTCAAGCAAGTGGCCAAGCATCAAGATTTTTCAAGCAAAGTCGTCCTTCAAGCAACTGGTCAAGCAACAAGAGATCTTTCAAGCAAGTCTTTCTTCAAGCAACTGCCCAAGCAACAAGATATCTTTCAAGCAAGTCTCTTCAAGCAACTGGCCAAGCAACAAGAGCTCTTTCAAGCAAGTCTTTCTTCAAGCAACTGGCCAAGCAACAAGAGATCTTTCAAGCAAGTGGCCAAGCAAGAAGATATCTTTCAAGCAAGTGGCCAAGCAACAAGGGATCGTTCAAGCAAAGTCGTCCTTCAAGCAGCTGGCCAAGCAACAAGAGATCTTTCAAGCAAAGTCGTCCTTCAAGCAACTGGCCAAGCAACAAGAGATTTTTCAAGCAAGTCGTCCTTCAGCTAAGTGGTCCGGCAGTTGATTGATTGACTGATGATCGCTTTTATATAGCGTTATTCTCACTCTTCAGCAGACTCACTGCGTTTTTGTTGCATGTGATTCTAAATTAGTGGCTGTAGCTTCTCATAGTGCGTTTTGAATATCCACCGAAGTGGTGTAATTACAACGCTGTTTTGGTCGTTACATGGCTGGTGCCACATGAAATTCCTGCCATTTCGGCGTGTTCTGTGTACACCATACAACCATGCACCATGTCACGTCACTCATAGAAAGCCACATACATACGTGGCCAGGACTGAAGGAGGGGAGAACGTGCGTTCATTTCAACGCCGGAATCGGACTCATCAATCAAATCGTCATGCGCCCCACCACGCCATTCAACACGGCATCTTTCGGCGTTGAGATCGAAAGCTTGTGGGACAGTAACTACGGGAGGGAGGCGGGACTTAAGAGCTCTGCGTGGGACCCTGTATTCATCCATCAAGCAAGCGGGGGATGTGAAAAGCAAGTATAGTCTATCAGGCAAATGAAAAGGCTCACAAATTATACGAGTTGTTGCAGTCCGACAACTAGTATGTCTCGCAGAAAGGGCTAGCGGGCATCCACGTCGACCGATAACCACGTTTCTGAACAGCGTGTAAACAGACAACTCTCTCTCTCTCTCTTCTCTGTTCTTTCTTTCTCTCTTCCCCCTTTCGTCGTTCTGTTTTTGTCATTCTGTCTGTCTTCTGTCTGTCTGTCTGTCTGTCTGTCTTCTCTCTCTCTTTCTCTCTCTCTCTCTCACCCTTACTCCCATCATCCCCATCACACCCTCGCATCCACGCACGCACGCATCGCACGCACGCACACGCACCACCACACCACACCACCACCAACACCCGCACGCACGCACGACCTTCCAACATAGTCGTTCTCTCGCTCGGGTTCTTTCAAGTACAGACAACTACCGTTGGTAGCTCCTCACCTCCCCTGAAGTAACGACAAGCGTGACAGGAGACTGATTCGGAAGACAGATAGGTGTGTATTTTTGCACCAGAATCCATTTTCTCTTGTCATCACCTATCAGGAACGGTTTGAAAGTAGAGTTGATAAATTTCGTCGGCTCGGTAAATTCGTGTGTGTGTGTGTGTGTATGTGTGTGTGATTCTACAAGAAGCACGGGAACAAAAGAGTCGGAAGAACACAACAGACCTGAACGCTTCGACTTTTCACAGAAAACTTCCTTCAGAACTAAAAACAAGAACAAAGGTTAAAAGGAACTGTTCTGTACTCTCTCTCTCTCTCTCTCTCTCTCTCTTCTCTCTCTCTTTTTAAAGGAAGTAGTCTTCTCGGTTCCAGCGGAAAAGAAAATCACATTCAAAAACAAAGGAAATTACGATTTTTCATTTTCGTCATTATTTTTCTGTAGCACTATTTTCATCATCTGCCTGCTAATTCTACCAATAGAAAATGACCAATTATAGTGAGCTAAATAAAATTTAAAATCTATATATATATAAAAAATATATATAAAAAAAGGTTGGGTTTAACCCAATAGATCCCCCCTTTTTCTAGAACGTTACAATAATTATGTCATCAAAAGGTCACTCCGCGGAGATAAACACGCCAGAATGTTTTTGTGGTTGCTGATTTTTTAAAGTCGGTGACATTCTGTCATGACCTGAAGGCAAAACTGAGAGCTTCTGGTGTTCTATTTGTGACGTAAACTACACTTGATGTGACGTCAAAATAAAACGCGGAAAAGAGCGCCTAAAAAACAAACTAAAAAAAAACTCAATGACGACGACAGATAATAAATAAATCGAAATTAAATCAACGGTACTGTCAATCGCAAATTTTTACTGTGTGTGTGTGTGTGTGTGTGTGTGTGTGTGTGTGTGTGTGTGTGTGTGTGTGTGTGTTTCTCTCTCTCTCTCTCTCTCTCTCTCTCTCTCTCTCTCTCTCTCTCTCTACTCTTTTTTTTTGGTTTTGTAATAAATACAATCTTTTAAGTTTTCGAGTTCGAGTCAGTTTGAGTTCATTCTCTGTCTCTATCTCTCTCAAAAATGAGGATCATTTTTGTTGTTGCTGTTGTTGTTTGTTTGTTTGTTTGTTTGTTGATGCTGTTGTTGTTGTTTGTTGTTGTTGTTGTTGTTGTTTGGCCTGTTCCAAGCACTCGAACTATTTTCGATTCGAATCTAAGCAAGCTAGTTCCTTTAATCTCGTGTGCGTTTTGGTCTGTCTTCAGAACGCTGGCAGTCATATCTAGTAACAGATCGCCTCACCACCCCACCACCACCACCACCCCCCCCCTACCCTCAACCCCACCCCCTAAACCCCACCCCCCCACCCCCCCAAAGAACGGGTTTTGACTGACTTTAAATTTCCCTTTCCCCGTTTTCTTTTCTTCCGTCGGGGAACGGCTGAAAATTCCTGAGGGCCCCACAAAACGTGGCGGCAGGGGGAAAAAATGAGGTGCGAAGTGGGGAGGCGGGGAACAGAAACAAAAAAAAAATTTTTTTTTTTTTTTTTTTTTAAAATTTTTCCCCCAAAAGGGAGGGTTTCCCGGGCCAGCTGCCGGAAATCAGGGGAAAAACCGGCTTCGGCCCGGAACGTTGATGAACGGGAAAAGCGGGGCCAAACCACTGCCCAAATTTTTTTTGGGAAACCGGAAAGGGGGTTTGCCCCGGGACAGGTTTGTCCGACAGGTATTGTTGGCCCCGATACAGCCTAGCTAATATCATGGTTGTTTGGGGGGTTAAAAACGAGCCCGGGTTATCTCTCTGACAGGCATTCGGCATCCATTTTAATAAAGTTTTTCCCTTTTTGGGTGGGCGACCCGCCGGCCGACGGGAAAAAGGGAGACAGAAAAGGAAAGGCCGAGGACAAGTGAAAAACGAGACGAGGGGGAAACCCGAAGACGAGACACAAAAAATTTTGGTTACTGACAAAATTTGGGCATCAGTCTATTTCGTGTTTATGCGTGTTTGGGGATTTGTCGGGGTTTTTTGCGTTTGGGGGTCGGTTATAAGACTTTCGAGTACAGTCGTGCTTTTTTGTGTTTGCAGTTTAAAAGGCCTGGCTGTTGGGGTATGTCTAGATGAACCCAAGGAACGGAACGTAAACCAGAAGCAGTCCTTGAGTTTAAAATTCTCTCTCTCTCTCTCTCTCTCCTCTCTCTCTCTTCTTCCTTTCCCCCCCTCTCTCTCTCTTCTCTCTTCTCCTCCCTCCCCCCCTCTCTTTCCCTTTCTTTTCCCCCCCTTTCTTCTTCTTCTCCCTTTCCCTTTTTCCCCCCCTTTTTTTCTCTTCCCCTTTTTTTTCTTTTTTTTTCCCCCCCTTTTTTTCCCTTTTTTTCTTTCTTTTTTCTTTCTTTCTTTCTTTCTTTCCCTTTTTTCTTCTTTCTTTCTTTCTTTCTTCTTTTCCCCCCCTTTCTTTTCTTCCCCCAAACCCCCAACCCCCCCTACCAAACCCCCACCACCACCACCACCACCCCCACCACCCCCAAACCCCCCCCCAAAAATATCCAGGGAAAAAAGCAGACGCCAAAACCCACGACATACCACTTCCCGCCCAAATGGGCCTGGGGTGGCTCGCAAAAAGTCCCCCAAAAGCCTGGTCGCCAAGAACACTGGGGGTTTCCGGGGGAAAATGTCGACTTTAAGCCGCGGGTTTATCAAAAAAGGCCCGGTTCCCATCCCAAAATAAAAAAACCCTTTTTTAGTGCTGATCAAAAAACCCGTACGAGGAGACGCGGGTCCTCCGTGATGATATGCCTTGGGGGTTTTGGCATTTTATACGAACGACCTCGTCCAAAGGGTGTTAGCCCCGGTCCCAGGTGCCGACCCCCAAAAGTCCCACCAGGGGACCCCCC
>JABMCL010003408.1:5000-10000 GCA_018857735.1 Alviniconcha marisindica
CTTCTTCTTCTTCTTCTTCTTCTTCTTCTTCTTCTTCTTCTTCTTCTCTTCTTCTCCTCCTCTCCTCCTCCTTCTTCTTCTTCTTCTTCTTCTTCTTCTTCTTCTTCTTCTTCTTCTTCTTCGTCGTCGTCGTCGTCGTCGTCGTCGTCATTATCACTGTCGTCATTGTTCGCACGGACTGGTTACGCCACAGGTCACCGAAAACTGTCACTGAGATAACTGAGAGTTTTTCATTAGTAACTTTGTAACAGACACCTCAGACGTTTTGTTTTTCTCGTCCCCCCCCCCCCTCATTAAAAAAAAAAACTGCCAACATTGCTCACACCAGCACAAATAAAGCCACAACCGTTCGAATCGAGACAGAATATTTTCTTCTTCTTCTTTTCTGTCTGTTATATACCCGGGGTGGACCCGCCTTGTGTTTACGTGCGTGCTTCGACGATACCTTGCTTCCACAGTCCTATTAGTACCCAAACCTTTCGGGGAGCCAGTGAGGGCCTCGGTAGATAGATGGGAGATGTAACCAATGCCCCTTCAGCGGCGTAACTAATTATGGCAGACTTTGGAGGAAGGTGCCGGAAAACTATGCTCAGAGTATGATTATAGTACCCAGACCTTTCGGAGGATGCTGGGAGCGTCGGTAAACAGATGCGAGAAAGTGAACTGCCCCTTCAGTGGTGGAACCAATTATGGCAGAGTTTGAAACCAAGTGTGGCACAGTTTGGAGGGAGGGTGCCGGAAAACGATGCTCAGGGTATGATTCTAGTACCCAGACCTTTCGGAGGGTGCTGGGAGCGTCGGTAAACAGATGCGAGAAAGTGAACCAGTGGCGTAACCAATTAATGGCAGAGTTTGAAACCAATTATGGCACAGTTTGGAGGGAGGGTGCCGGAAAACGATGCTCAGGGTATGATTATAGTCCCCAAACCTTTGGGAGGGTTCCGGGAGCGTCGGTAGACAGACACGCGGAAGTAACCAGTGCACCTTCAGTGGCATAACCAGTTATTTTGGCAGAGCTTGGAGGACGGGTGCCGTAAAGCAAGGCTTGGAGCTGCGCTACACACCGTGTAAACCTCTGCAAGCTTCCCGCCCGCTAGAACCTGGAGTCTCGTCTCGCACCCGTTTCTCAGAACATGTTGGTAGACGTCGGTAATAACAGTAATGAATACTTACAGCGCCTAACCCGCACAGGCCCTAAGCGCTGACACCTTCTCTACAAATATATATATTTGTCAAAATTCAATGCATACAACATGAATGCACGCACGCACACACACACACGCACGCACACACACAGACTCGCACACGTACGCACGCACGCGCGCGCACACACATACACATACACGCACACACACACAGTAGACAGATGTGAAGAGGTGAACAATGGCCCTTCAGTGGCGTAACCAATTATGGCACGTTTTGCGGCGGTAGACAGATGCGAGGAGGTAACCAGTCCATTTTTATTGGCGTAACCAATGATGGTAGAGTTTGGAGGAAGGATGCCGGAAAGCGAGGTTTGGGGTAGACAGATGTGAAGAGGTGAACAATGCCCCTTATAATAATGTACATTTATCATGCGCTGATCAACGCCCTGAGCGCTCACATGATACACATTAACCTAAATATTATACTCTATACGCATGTAGAGCATAGTCCTACCAAAACAATTTACATAAAGTTATACAAATCAAAACAAACAAAAACAAAAACAGTTATTGTAGAGATTGAAGTCTATTATGGCGGTTTGAAACCAATTATGGCAGAGTTTGGAGGAAAGGTGCCGGAAAGCGAGGCTAGGAGCTGTGGCACACACCGTGTAAACCTCTCGCAGTCGCTTCGCAGAGCAAGTTGGTAGATGTCGATAGACAGATGTGAAGAGGTAAGCAATGCCCCTTCTGTGGTGTAACCAATGATGGCAGAGTTTGGAGGAAGGATGCCGGAAAGCGAGGCTTGGGGTGTGGCACACCATGTAAACCTATGCATGCATCTGCCCGCTAGAGCCTAGGTTCTTGTCTCTTTTCAGAGCATGCTGGTAGACGTCGATAGACAGATGTGAAGAGTAAGCAATGCCCCTTCAGTGGTGTAACCAGTTGTGGCAGAGTTTGAAACCAATTATGGCAGAGTTTGGACGAAAGGTACGCAGGGCTTGGAGTGTGGCACACACCGTGTAAACCTCTGCAAGCTTCTCGCACATCTTGGGGTCTCGTCTCGCAGTCTCTTCTCAGAGCATGTTGGTAGTCGGTAAACAGGTGTGAAGAGGTAAGCCCTTCAGAGGTGTAACCAATTATGCTAGAGTTTCAAAACAGTTATGGCAGAGTTTGGAGAAAGGGTACCGGGAAGAGAGTCTTGGATCCGTGGTAGAAACTTCTCGCACAGCCTAGGTTCTCGTCTCGCAGTCTCTTCTCAGAGCATGCTGGTAGTCGGGAAACAGATGTGAAGAGGTAAGCCCTTCAGGGGTTAACCAATTATGCTAGAGTTTCAAACCAGTTACGGCAGAGTTTGGAGGAAGGGTGTCGGAAAGCGAGGCTTGGAGCCGGCCGTGGTACACACCGTGTAAACCTCTGCAAGCTTCTCGAACAGCCTGGGGTCTCCCGCTTCTCAGAACATGTTGGTAGACGTCGGTAGACAGATGTGAAGAGGTGAAAAGTGCCCCTTCAGTGATATAACCAATTATGGCAGAGTTTAGAAGAGGGGTGCCGGAAAGCGGGGCTTGGAGCCGGCCGTGGTACACACCGTGTAAACCTCTGCAGGCTTCTCGAACAGCCTGGGGTCTCCCGCTTCTCAGAACATGTTGGTAGACGTCGGTAGACAGATGTGAAGAGGTGAAAAATGCCCCTTCAGTGATATAACCAATTATGGCAGAGTTTAGAAGAGGGGTGCCGGAAAGCGGGGCTTGGAGCCGGCCGTGGTACACACCGTGTAAACCTCTGCAGGCTTCTCGAACAGCCTGGGCCGGTTGCACCTCGCAGTCGCCTTTCAGAGCATGTTGGGACCACATGACTGGGTGCACTCAGTGACAATCGACTCGGCTAACCCGGCTTGCACTGAGTGAGGTGTCATATCCGGGCCGCTCAGCCTACGTACGTGTTGCACGCGCTCTGGGTCACGTGGTTCGCTCTGCGCTGTGTTCAGTTGTTGTTCTTGTTCTTGTTGTGTTGTGTGTGTGCTTTATCAAGCGTAGTCCCGACCCATGGAGCTCCCTGCGAGGTGATGCCAGAGTTTGTTAGGTCGCCCACTGCGTCATTTCCAAGCTCCAAGTACTGGTTTACGACATCCTACCTTTCTTCCTCCAACCACTGCCGTAGTTGATTACGCCGTGGGACTCGAGAGTCTGTCAGTTAATAGACAGTTGTTGTTGTTGTTGTTTTTCCCCCGTTTGCGTTCACATGGCAGTAAGTTTGCAACTGACAGCTCAGGTTATATCAGGCGTTTTTTTTTGTTTTTGTTTTTTTAATAATCGCCTACGTTGCTTTCACCAGCACAAATAAAATCAAAATATTGATAATAATAATAATAATAATAATAATAATAATAATAATAATAATAATAATAATAATAATAATAATGATAGATAACTTTTGTATAGCGCTATTCTCTAGTGTACCCAAACTCACAACATTCTCCAACATTTTCAAAGTTTCACAAACATAACACATATAATTATGACAACTAACTATGACAACTAACAATGCATAATATACAAGTACATGTGCCATATGAGAAGCAGCAATATATAAAGAAAATGAATCATTATATTACCACCTACCCTTAATTCCATCTCTCCTATTAAATCGAGACGGTACTCTGTTTTAGTTTATACACCTCATGCTTACGCCAAATTTCGCTTGTTCTTTCTTCTTCTCGAACACCGCTACACTGAGAGTCCAGTCTGCAAGATGAATGTAGCTGTCTTCTTCAATTCCTCCTCTTGCCATAAAGTTTGGTTAGTGTGTAAAGCTGGACTGCCCGCTGGCCACACGTTTGTTCCTGCTGTCCGCAGAAGTGGGCAGCTCTGCTGTATATATGCTGCTCACAATGATTACACCAGTACAAATCAGTCAAAACCCAAGTCGTGCGAATCGAGACGAAGCTAATTTGTTGTTGTTGTTGTTGTTGTTGTTGTTGTTGTTGTTGTTGTGTGTTTTGTTTTGTTTTTACTCGTGCCTGATGTTTATAAATGTACGCGCTTCGACACAGAGTATAAGCTGCTTCCGCAACCCTAGTAGTTAGCTAGAACTCAAAATGACTCACAACTTCCACGGAGCGAGCTGACGATGATGATGATGATGAAGTGATGCTTAATGTCCTCAGATGTCAGTTGACATATTAGGGACAAGCTGTGACCAAAACCGAAGCACGGTTCAATATAGCTTTACGTCCAGGGAAACCAGAAGGCTCGTTAGGACGGACTGCCCAGGACGGCCACCTCAACTCTCACACAGCTCCTGAACTATGATGAACTATGAGAGCGAGCAGACAGTGTGAGACTAGTTATTATTGGGGCGATTTCGGTCGGTAGACAGTTGCGCGGGGATAACAAATGCCGCGGCTCCAGTGGCGTAACCAGTTGCCAATTACCGCGTAACCTGCGTAACCACTTACCGCATGACCGGCGTAACCAATTACAAAAGGCCGCATGACCGGCGTAACCAATTACCGCATGACCGGCATAACCATTTGCCAATTATCGCATAACTGGCGTAGCCGATTACGAAAAATTGCCGGCGTAACCAGTTACCTATTACCGCCGTAACCAATTGCCGCATAACCAGCGTGACGAATTACCGCACAACCAACGTAACAAGTCACCATTTAACCGATGTTACCAATTACCGTTTCACCGGCGTAACCAATTATCCTATGACCAACATAACCAATAACAAATTACCGCATAATCGGTGTAACAAATTATCGCATACCCGGCGTAGCCAATTACCGCATAACCGGCGTAATCAATGACCGCATAATCGGTGTAACCAAATACCGCATAACCGGCATAA
>JABMCL010003408.1:40000-45000 GCA_018857735.1 Alviniconcha marisindica
ACTCTGCGTATAGTTATGTTAATTATTTAACGTCCTTTTCAGTAGAACCAACCCTCTGATAATTATGACAGCTACGAATATGTTTGGGCTTTCCGAAAATGATCAGGTTTCTTTGGGAGCGATGGCGATATGACAGCGATGCGTCACCGCCTGCTCTCGTTTATGGCTTTTTTTATATTTTTTTATCGGCTGGTTGCTGGATGAAACGGGTGGCGATAATGATGCTTATAATCACGAAGGATGAGCAAAGCAGCGGTTGGTGTTCCAATGCTAAAACAGCGTGATTGTGGGGATGTTGTTAATCACGAAGAATGAACAAAACAGCGGTTGGTGTCTCCCTCGCTAAAACAGCGTGATTATGGGGATGTTGTTAATCACGAAGAATGAACAAAGCAGCGGTTGGTGCACACTCCGAGCATCGCTTTCTGGCACCTTCCTCCAAACGCTGCCAGATTTAGTTACGCCACTGAAGGGGCACTCTTTATCTCCGCGCAGCTGTCCAGCGACGCGGTCAGCGCCCTCAAAAGGTTCGGGTACTAATACGACTGTAGAAGCAACCTAGCGCCAAAGCACGCACGTAAACATGAGACGCATCCACCCCGGGTAAAAAAGAAAGAAAAAGAGTTCCGTCTCGATTTAAACGACTGTGGTTTTATTTGTGCTTGTTGGCGGCTATAAATGACACGCCTTGTTTTATTTGAGTTGTTTGTAACAAACTTACTACTGTTTGAGCACCAACAAAAAAACTGCTCGTTAGCTGACAGTTTTCTGGACCCTATGGCGTAACTAAATACGGCAGTGGTTGAAGGAAGGATGTCGTAAAGCAGCGCTTGGAGTTTGCGGTTGGTGTTCCCATTGTTAAACAGCGTGATTATAGTGATGCTGTTAATCACGAAGAATGAACACGGCAGCGGATTGTGTCTACATGCTAAAACAACACGCTTGTGGCGCCGCATGATGAAGCCAATCGGATCACGGACCAGCGTCAGATAGTCTACACACACGGCTTCAGCTGCGGAGCCGTCGACGCACTTCAGTGGCGTTCAGCAAGAGTGTGACGTACGCTCCGACCTTGTCATACATTTCGGAGTCAACGAGCATGGCCGCCCTGGCGTTCACAAGGATTATAAGGTACGCTCCGACCTTCTCATACGCTTCGGTGTCAACGAACATGACGACAGTGGAGTGTGACGTACGCTCCGACACTTATCATGCGCTTGATGGTCAACGAACATGACCATAATGGCGTTCACAAGGATTATGACGTACGCTCCGACACTTATCATGCGCTTGGTGGTCAACGAACATGACGATAGTGGTTTTCACAAGGAGTGTGACGTACGCTCTTACCCTTCTCACGCGCTTCATCGTTAACGAGCATGACAAATGGCGTTCACAAGGAGTGTGACGTACGCTCTTACCCTTCTCACGCGCTTCATCGTTAACGAACATGACAAATGGCGTTCACAAGGAGCGTGAGGTACGCTCCGACACTTGTCACGCGCTTGAGGGTCAACGAACATGACCACAATGGAGTTCACAAGTATTATGAGGTACGTTTTTTACCTTTCTCATACCCTACACGGTCAACGAACATGACAACAATGGCGTTCACAAAGAGTGTGAGGTACGCTCCGACCTTTATCATGTTTCTGGGTCAACGAAGATGACAAGTGGCGTTCAGCAGGAGTGTGACGCTCTGTCCCTTGTCGTAAGCTTCAGGGTCAACGAACATGACGACAATGGCGTTCACAAGGACTGAGTCGTACGCTCCGACCCACGTCATGCGTTTCTGGGTCAACGAACATGACGACAATGGCGTTCACAATTCCTGTGAGGTATGCTCTCACCTTTCTCATACGCTTCACAAGGAGTGTGACGTACGCTTCGACCCTTATCATACACTTCAAGGTCAACGACAGTGGCGTTCACTGGGATTATGAGGTACGCTCCTCCCTTTCTCATACGCTTCAGGGTCAACAAATGTGACAACAATGGCGTTCACAGGATTATGAGGTACGCTCTTTCCCTTCTCATACGCTTCAGGGTCAACAAAGTGACAACAAGGCGTTCACAGGATTATAGGTACGCTCTTCCCTTCTCATACGCTTCAGGGTCAATAAACGTGACAACAATGGCGTTCACAGGATTATGAGGTACGCTCTTTCCCTTCTCATACGCTTCAGGGTCAACAAACGTGACAACAATGGCGTTCACAAAGATTATGAGGTACGCTCCTCCCCTTCTCATACGCTTCAGGGTCAACAAACGTGACAAAAATGCGTTCACAAGAGATTATGAGGTACGCTCCTCCCCTTCTCATACGCTTCAGGGTCAACAAACGTGACAACAACGGCGTTCACAAGGATTATAAGGTACGCTGCTTCCCTTCTCATACGCTTCAGGGTCAACAAACGTGACAACAATGGGGTTCACAAGGATTATGAGGTACGCTCCTTCCCTTCTCATACGCCTCAGGGTCAACAAACGTGACAACAATGGCGTTCACAAGGATTATAAGGTACGCTCCGACGCTAACATGCGCTTAAGGGTCAACGAACATGACCACAATGGAGTTCACAAGGAATATGAGGTACGCTCTTACCCTTCTCACAGGCTTCAGGGTCAACGAACATGACGACAGTGCCGTTCACTGACTTAGCCAGCAAATGTGTCAATGGTCGACATCCACCTTTGAAAGCTCCTGTAGGTGTACTGCCCTGGATATACTCGAGTGAATGGAAATGACCGATCAGATACACCGGCAGGCAAAGCAACCCTCACGAGTGGCTCGCTTCTCGGAAGATCTGAAGTGTTGAGGAGCTTGAGACACTACCTGCGGGCACAAAGCCAGGGACATCACACCATCGATCGCCTGGAGGAAACAGGCGTGGAAAGAGGAAGCGCTCGACGATCTTCATTGAAAGGAACGAGAGAGGGCCATCGTCAATCAGGCGAACATTGGAACTGTTTCAAAGGCGACGCTGGGGAAACTTCTGAAAGACGGGGTGGAGCACATATGGGCTTTTCCGAGCGCCCAGATACCACCTTGAACTGAACTGAACTGAACTGAACTGAACTGAATAGCAAAAGCAAGTAAACGGATTTGTGATAACCCCAGCAAGGCGTCCACAAGAGACTGGTTCTTTGCTGCTGAAGATTTCTTGGGAATAATTATGATTCAGGCGAACAAATGCAGCCCAATAAGTTCAACTGGCTATTGAGGCGGGCAAGCGGTCTGACCAAGAGAAACTTCTCTCCAGCTGTGTAAAGAAGGAATTAGGTTCGATCCTCGATGGTTAGGGGCGAGAGTTTATATCCATCTCTAACACGTCACATCTGTTTTCGGACGATTAGGGACTCTCTCTCTCTCTCTGTTTGTCTGTCTGTCTGTCTGTCTGTTTCTCCTTCTCTCTCTCCCCCCCCCCCCTTTCTCTCTATGTCTTTGTCTCTCTGTCTGCCTCTCTCTGTCTCTGTCTGTCTGTCTGTCTGTCTGTCTGTCTGTCTGTCTGTCTGTCTGTCTCTCTGTCTCTCTCTGTCTCTCTCTCTCTCTCTCTCTCTCTCTGTCTCTCTCTCTCTCTCTCTCTCTCTCTCTCTCTCTCTCTCTCTCTCTCTCTCTCTCTCTCTCTCTCTCTCTCACTCTCTCTCCGTTAATAACCCAGACCGGTCAAAGACCTCCCCTCCCCCCCCCCCCCCCCCCCCCCCCCCCCCCCGCTTTCTTTGTTTCAAAGTTGTTAAGCCTGGGGTAGATGGGAATCACACTCCACGCCTCGCTTTCTGGCACCCTTCTTTTCAGACTCTCCAGTAATTGGTGACGCCATGGAAGGAATAGTTCTTATCTCCGCGCATCTCTCTTAGACCGAAATCGCCCCTATAATTAAATCTCACGCTTTCAGCGCCTCTGAGAAATTTGCAAAAGGTTTAACTGTACTAAAGGACGTCGGAAGCAACATAACGAGGTGAGCCAGTTTGGCCTAGGGGTAAGGCGTTAGGCTGGTAAGCAGAGGGACCTCGGTTTGAATCTGCTTTGGCTCTCCTTTCTTTTCAAAAGTTGTGGTCTGTGGATGCTGTCTTGTGACTTTGGCTTGGCCTAGCGGTAAGCCGTTAGGCTGGTAAGCAGAGGAACCTCGGTTCGAATCCGTTTCGGCTCTCCTTTCTCTTCAAAATTAGTGGTTTGTGGACACTGCCTTGTGACTTTGTCCCTCTCAGTTAATGAAACATTAAAATGGCTCTCATCGCTGCCCATCTTAATGCAGGAGTCATTCTGGTGGTGACAGTGTAGCGATAGGTATATAGTCTCCCTATTCCCCCTCCTCTTCCCGTCCCTAATAAGCCTTATGCTTTTTGTGGACGTTAAGCATCATGTTTACTTACTTACATAGCGTGGAAGCGTGCACACAAACTTCGTTCGAATATAAAATTAGAAAAACACAGTAATAAAATGTACCGTCTCAATTTTTGTTTGCATAACCACTGGACCGGTTGTAAGAAAAATACGACATGATATTGTGTGAGTTGTCTGTGTGGATACAAACGTACTACCATCTGAGCACACGCGAAACACTGTCAGATAGCTCCAAACACAAAAAGGTACAAAAGAACGCTTATTTATTATGACACGGACACACAATATGCAAATTTTCGGGGAAATCCCCGTCGTCAAGCCACAAAACGACACTTAAACAACTGTTAAACGGTTAAAAACGATGAAAAATTAAAAAGAAACTTATCTTTGTTGGTTGATCTGTTGTCGCTTGTAGGAAGATTGTAGGCATGACAATGACGTGTAACAGGTGTGATGTAATGAATATCATCAGTGTGACGTAAAACAGTGTTCTGTCAGATATCCGTGAACGTTTTCGAAGACCTATGGTGTACATAACTAATTATGGCAGTGGTTGGAGGAAAGATGTCGTAAACTGATGCTTGGAGTTTGGGTCAGAATCTAGCTTTTACATGTATGCTTGTAACAGAATCAGAATCAAATATTTATTGTCCCA
>JABMCL010003408.1:62500-65000 GCA_018857735.1 Alviniconcha marisindica
AGCCTTAACGCAGCGAAAGATTGTTCTTTTTATAGTACGTACTGCACTGAGGCACTATACTTCTTCTTCTTCTTCCTCCTCCTCCTCCTCCTCCTCTTCCACCTCTTCTTCTTCTTCTCCCTCCTCCTCCTCCTCTTCCACCTCTTCTTCTTCTTCTCCCTCCTCCTCCTCCTCTTCCACCTCTTCTTCTTCTTCCTCCTCCTCCTCCTCCTCCTCTTCCACCTCTTCTTCTTCTTCTCCCTCCTCCTCCTCCTCTTCCACCTCTTCTTCTTCTTCTCCTCCTCCTCCTCCTCCTCCTCCTCTTCCACCTCTTCTTCTTCTTCTCCCTCCTCCTCCCTCTCCTCTTCCACCTCTTCTTCTTCTTCTCCCTCCTCCTCCTCCTCTTCCACCTCTTCTTCTTCTTCTCCCTCCTCCTCCTCCTCTTCCACCTCTTCTTCTTCTTCCTCCTCCTCCTCCTCTTCCACCTCTTCTTCTTCTTCCTCCTCCTCCTCTTCCTCCTCGTCCTCTTCCACCTCTTCTTCTTCTTCTTTTTATCTCTCTCAGGAAAATATAGTAGTTGAATGAACTAGGAATGTTGTAAAAAAGAAGTGTTCAACAGCTCCTGGCAGCAGGCGGAGCATAAAAAGCTGTATGTATCTTAAAGGGGAGAGGGGAGAGCAAGGAGACGGGTAGTGGTAGTTGAATGAACTAGGAATGCTGCAAAAATCAAAGAGTCAACAGCTCCTGGCAGCAGGCAGAGCATAAAAAAGCTGTATGTGACATAAAAGGGGATCCGAACCGAAGAAGCATCACTGGACCTATCGATCAGATTTTAAAAATATTTTATTAAAACATAATGTAGTGTACAGAAACCTTTTTTTCACTCGATTCCTCGTCCTATTTGTTAAAATTCTGACGCTTGACAGTTCCCAAAACACGACCGTGAGTGCTGCCATCTGTGGCCAATTACAGTCTGCATCACTGACGTCATGAACAACCAGGCCGGAATGAGAGGCAGAAGTATCACATCTGTGGCCAACAGTCTACATCACTGACGTCATAAACACCCAGGCCGGAATGTGTGGCAGAAGTATCACATCTGTGGCCAACAGTCTACATCACTGACGTCATGAACACCCAGGCTGGAATGTGTGGCAGAAGTATCACATCTGTGGCCAACAGTCTACATCACTGACGTCATGAACACCCAGGCTGGAATGTGTGGCAGAAGTATCACATCTGTGGCCAACAGTCTACATCACTGACGTCATGAACACCCAGGCTGGAATGTGTGGCAGAAGTATCACATCTGTGGCCAACAGTCTACATCACTGACGTCATAAACACCCAGGCTGGAATGTGTGGCAGAAGTATCACATCTGTGGCCAACAGTCTACATCATTGACGTCGCGAACACCCAGGCCAGAATGTGTGGCAGAAGTATCACATCTGTGGCCAACAGTCTACATCATTAACATCATGAAGGCCCATGCCGGAATGTGTGGCAGAAGCATCACATCACACACTTACATCTTTCAAATTTCACCTCCGCAAGCTGTCATAATTATTCTCTCTCTCTCTCTCTCTCTCTCTCTCTCTCTCTCTCTCTCTCTCTCTCTCTCTCTCTCTCTCTCTCTCTCTCTCTCTCTCTCTTTCTGTGTGTGTGTGTGTGTGTGTGTGTGTGTGTGTGTGTGTGTGTGTGTGTGTGTGTGTGTGTGTGTGTGTGTGTGTGTGTGTGTGTGTGTGTGTGTACGTTTTACTAATAAATCATTTGGTATAAAGAAAAACGAATAAAGTAATCAGTTTGCATATAGTGCAGCTCTTCAAAAAGTCAATGAAATGTGGTTTCAGTACAAACGTTCATTGAAGAAGAAGAAGAAGAAGAAGAAGAAGAAGAAGAAAGATGATGATGATGATGATGATGATGATGATGATGATGATGATGAAATAGGAGAGGAAGAAGAATACAGCCAGCAGTCACACGATGAAGTCGACGTCGATATAATCAGTGCCACTTTGAAAGTGTACCAGCACTATAATTTGAAGTGGACGTCACGTCGACATGATCAATGCCACTTTGAAAGTGTACCAGCACTATAATGTGAAGTGGACGTCAGCACAATCAGTTCCACTCTGAAGGTGTACCGGCACTATAATTTGAAGTCGACGCTGACATAATCAACGCCACTTTGAAGGTGTACTGGCACTAGGGTCCTGTTCTATAATTTATTGAAGTTGGTGTTGACGTAATCAATAATGTCACTTTGTAGGTCTTGTTCTAGAATTCTGTGAAGTTGATGTTGACGTAATCAATCATGTCACTTTGTAGGTCTGGTTCTAGAATTCTGTTTAAGCTGATGTTGACGTAAGCAATAATGTCAATTTGTAGGTCTTGTTCTAGGATTTGATGAAGCTGACTTTGACATGATCGATACTGTCAGTTTGTAGGTCTTGTTCCAGGATTTGATGAAGTTGACGTTGACGTAACCAATAATGTCACCACCCCTGTATGTCTTGTTCC
>JABMCL010003408.1:75000-77500 GCA_018857735.1 Alviniconcha marisindica
CGTCCCTACGATCTCTGTGGACGTAAAGCAACATTGAACGAACAGCAGTCAGAGCTCAGGAGCTGTGTCAGAAAGTCGAGGTGGACGTCCTTGCCCCCCCCCCCACCCCCCCCGCCCCCATCCCCCTTCCTTAATATTCGTCCCTACGATCTCTGTGGACGTAAAGCAACATTGAACGAACAGAGCAGAGCTCAGGAGCTGTGTCAGAAAGTCGAGGTGGACGTCCTTGCCACCCCCCCCTCCCATCCCCTCCCATCCCCCCTCCCCCCCCCCCCCCCATCCCCTTCCTTAATATTCGTCCCTACGATCTCTGTGGACGTAAAGCAACATTGAACGAACAGCAGCCAGAGCTCAGGAGTTGTATCAGAAAGTCAAGGTGGACGTCCTTGCCCCCCCCCCAATCCCCCCCCCCGCCCC
The DNA here is from genome assembly GCA_018857735.1 of Alviniconcha marisindica. Lineage (NCBI taxonomy): Eukaryota > Metazoa > Mollusca > Gastropoda > Provannidae > Alviniconcha > Alviniconcha marisindica. Next base: position 75,418 of record JABMCL010003408.1, read on the forward strand.
CATCCCCCTTCCTAATAAGTCCCTACGTCTCTGTGGACGTAAAGCAACATTGAACGAACAGCAGCAGCTCAGAGTGTTCGAAAGTCAATGTGGACGCCTCACCCAACCCCCGCCCACACCTCCTTAATATCGTCACGATCTCGTGACGAGAACATTGAAGACAGTCCAGAGCTCAGGAGTTGTATCAGAAAGTCAAGGTGGACGTCCTTGCCCCCCCCCCCCAACCCACTCCTCCCCTCCACCCCCTTCCTTAATATTCGTCCCTACGATCTCTGTAGACGTAAAGCAACATATAACTGAACCCGAACTAGCATTCCTCAGTTACAGGAGAGAAAAAAGGAATTTAACAATGTTAACGGTTCGACCCAAAGGAACCTTGCCGGCGACAAGATATTAAGTCGCCAACAACAGCGACCGACGCTGTTTTGGAAGTCATCAGCAGCTGGGTGCTGTAAAGAACCGTATCTATGTTGGTCAGGCTGGATGTGGTAACTCGCTCCCCGCAACTGACATTGTTCCTGAGCACAACGGCTTCGTGATCAAGCTGCAAGCATGCCTTATCTCTGCTCGTGTCCTTTTGCGTAACTGATATCGCAAATAGAAATGACGTCATAATAATAATAATAATAATAAATAATTCTTATGAAGCGCTATTCTTTAACCAAAGTTAAACTCACTGCGCTATACAAACATCTTATCACAAAAACCACATTAGCATACATTTCAGCAAACAAAACCTTAATTATTGTAGCTTAAATTACCATTATCATCTATCGAACAATAAAAAACACACACACACACACAACAACACACACACACACAACACACACACACACACACAACACACACACAACACACACACACACACACACACACACACACACACACACACACACACACACACACACACACACACACACACACACACACACACACACACACACACACACACACACACACACACACACACACACACACACACACACACACACACCAGTCTCCGCTCTTCCACTCATACAAAAATTAACAAAATATTAATGATCTCAAAAACGACACCAATTTGAATCTATCTTTTCATCCACCCAACCCGTGCCTCCTTCTCTTGCCTAGATCTCTCATGCTGTCTCTACAGGGTGGGGATAGCTCAGTTGGTAAACCTACCGCAACAACTCGCTTACAATAAAGGAATATTTATGCATAAAGTTCTTAATGATAATTCCCCAAATTACCTGGCACAGCTCTTTATTAGTCACCAGTCCCACTACACCAACTCCAGGAATAACCTCTACGTGCCAAGGCCAAGGCTTGACTTATTTAAAACTAACATATCCTTCGCTGGAGCGTCCCTCTGGAACCTCCAGCCTCAAAATATAAAATCATGTATTTCTCTTCCTTGTTTCAAACGTAATCTGCACAAATATATGTCTGAGAATAACCTTTTGTCAAATGTGGACGGATTTGTATGAATCACACTTTTGCCTAAATATTTGAGAGTTGTATACATGTATGCCCATGAAAGAAATTTAATTCTGATGTTTCTGAACATCTGTAGGAACTGTGAAACTGCATTAATCAATTGCTTAATCGTGCTTATAATATTAATTTGTTTGTGGTATTGTCGTGTTAATTTGTGTTTGTAGTATAGCAAGGACTGGCTGTTAGATAGGTCCAAATGGACGCGAGTGTGTGTGTGTGTGTGTGTGTGTGTGTGTGTGTGTGTGTGTGTGTGTGTGTGTGTGTGTGTGTGTGTGTGTGTGTGTTGTGTGTGTGTGGTGTGTGTGATGTGTGTGTGTGTGTGTGTGTTGTGTTGTGTGTTGTGTGTGTGTGTGTGTGTTGTGGTGTATGCGTGCGTGTGTGTGTGTGTGCACGTGTGTGTGTGCGTGCTGTGCGCGGTGTGTGTGTGTGTGTGTGTGCGTGCGTGCGTGCGTGTCGTGCGTGCGTGGTGTGTGTGTGGTGTGTTGTTGTGTCTTGTTGTTGTGTGTGTGTGTGTGTGGTGTGTGTGTGTGTGTGTGTGTGTGTGTGTGTGTGTGTGTGTGTGTGTGTGTGTGTGTGTGTGTGTGTGTGTGTGTGTGTGTGTGTGTGT
>JABMCL010003408.1:90000-92500 GCA_018857735.1 Alviniconcha marisindica
GTTGGAACTGCATACAAATGTTGAAGAAATGATAGAGCCTGCAGCACAAAGTTTGTATGGAAAGCTGACTGTACCCAGCAGATAATTGAATCTATGCAATCTGATGAAACCAAAGAACAATTGCGTCTCGCCTCGAGTCTAATTGATGTGGATATTAATGAGGCACTAAAATCCTACAATGACTGTTTAAAACAGAATGCCGAGCACATGAAAAGGAAAACATATGCTAACAGACCGAAGAGGATGGATGAATGGTACGATGAAGAGTGTAGGGCTGCTAGAAAAAAGAAAAACTTAGAAAGTTATTACGTAAATTTCGTAAATCATTAAATCGTGCAGAAAGTGTGGATTATTGTTGTGCTAGAAGAGAGTATAAAAAAACTGTTGCAACAAAAGAGAAAGAAGTTCAATAAAATTTTGAACATTCTTATGCAGTCAGTATCAGACCAACAGGCTTTCTGGCAGAGTATGCGTAAAATTTCGAAGAACAAGTATCAGCCTCATAACAGTATTTCAGAACAGGATTGGTTTAACCATTTTCAAAAGTTGCTTGAACAAGATAACCAGGATGACGATTTTGATGATGTTTTGAAAATTGTGAAAGTGATGTCTATTATGACAGACCAATTACACGAGAAGAGGTTTTACTAGCCATTAAAAGGGTTTAAAAAAAAATGGTAACGCTGCAGGTCCAGACGGTATTATTGGTCAATTACTTAAGCATGGACATTTGGCAGTGGACCTTTTGGTTAAGTTTTCAATGTTTGTTGACCGTGGTATATATCCAGTAGTTGGACAGAGAGCATAATTGTTCCCCTCTTTAAGAAGGGTAACCAAAATGATCCAAACAACTACCGAGGAATATCTCTATGCGATATCAGTAGTAAGTTATATAGTTCCATTATTAACAACAGGTTACAGGAGTGGATTGAACAGAACAATTTAACGGGAGAATGTCAAGCGGGTTTAAAAAAAGGACTACTCAACTGTTGACCATATTTATACATTGATGGCTATGATTCAGAAACAATTTGCTTTGAATAGAAAGCTGTATGTGGCCTTTATAGATTTTGAGAAGGCCTTCGATTCGATATCGAAAAACTTTGGCCTATTTTTTTGGGAAAATGGTATTAAGGGTAGACTGTATAAGTGCTTAGAAGTATGTATGAAAATGTGAAGGCTAGAATTAGATGGGGTCTAAGTTTACAGACTATATCAATGTACCCTTTGTGTGAAACAGGGGGGATGTGTGAGCCCTTTTCTTGTTCTCACTGTTCATTAATGAACTTGCCCTTGATATTATTAACAACGGCAGACATGGAGTAAGCCTGAGCAGTGATTTTGTCCAGTTAGTGATACTGTTATTTGCAGATGACATGATATTGCTGTCTGAAACTGTTATTGGTCTCCCGACTCAGCTTAACAGTCTATTTAGTGCTGCATCACGATTACAACTTTAAAATAAATATGAATAAAAGTAATAAGGTGTTTAGGAAGGGAGGGTATTTAGGTGCCAGAGAAAGATGGGTCTATGGTGATTGTATGATGAAGGTGGGGAACTCTTATAAATATCTTGGTATATGTTTTTCTACAAGGCTTAGTTTTTACCATGCTTTCAAGATTTGGTAAGTAGAGCAAAAAGGGGGCTGCTGTGTATCATGAGTAAATTATATAGAATTACTGCACTATTAATTTTTTTTAATTTTTTAAAAAAATTTTTTATGCTCAAGTGCAAACCCATTTTTTCTCTATGGGGAAGGGGGGAAAGTTGCTCATCGGTGATTGATATGTACATTTGTTTGGTTTGAAACGTTATTTAGGTGTGGACAGGGGAAACCCCAAATATCTTGTTTATGGAGAAGTTGGAAGGTTTCCTATTCAAATTAATGCAAGTGTTCGCTGTATAAGATACTGGTTAAAACTGATGTGGATGGAGGAGACAGACTGCCTTTGAGAGCGTATAAAATGTTATTGAATTTGGACCAAAAGGGAAAAAAAAACTGGGGGCAAATGTTCCAAAACTTTATGTGCAAACGGCTTTTCTTATTTTGGGATAATCAGGTGTGGGGTGTTTGAATGCATTTATTAGGGAGTTCAGACAAAGACTTATTGACATTCGATGGCAAGCTTGGGATGACCATGTAAACACAAGTAACAGATTTTCGTTGTACAGACAATTTAAAACATTAACTGGTGTTGAACCTGTATTTGATGTTAAATTTAAACAGACGCATAAGGTATACAATGACCAGATTTAGATTTGGGGTGTCAGACATTAAAGTGCATAGATCAAGATTTAAAGTTTATAATGTGGATGACTTGAAATGTCCATTGTGCCTGTCGGCTGTGGATAATGAAGTCCATTTTGTTCTATGCTGTCCTGCATTTGATGATTTAAGATATGAGTTTATAGAACCCAAATATTTCAATAACCCATGTGAAATTGGCTGGCATTGCTCTTAGCTACAGAGAATGAACGCGCCCTGAAAAACTTGCTTTG
>JABMCL010003408.1:95000-102500 GCA_018857735.1 Alviniconcha marisindica
GTACAGACGTGGTCATAGCACCGAGACGGCCCTCCTTCTCATACTTAACGATTTGTTGGTAATGATTGATGGAGGAAACAATGCTCTTCTTGTGTTGCTCGATCTGAGTGCTGCCTTTGACACTCTCGATCACACGTTGCTCCTCCAGAGACTTCATGCAGAAATCGGCTTGGATGGTTCCGCTCTTGATTGGTTCTCATCATACTTGTCATGCAGGTCACAGCAAGTCCTTGTAGGACATGCCCTTTCAGCAGAAACCCCCCTTCTTTGTGGCGTTCCGCAGGGATCGGTGCTCGGTCCTCTTCTCTTTTCTCTTTACACTAGGCAGATGGCAGACCTTATTGATAAGTTCTGCATAGACTATCACTTTTTTGCCGACGATTCCGAACTGTACTCGTGCCTACCAACTGAACCTGAGTCTGCGCTGAGTGCGTTGAGAAATGTTGAGTCGTGCTGTCGACAGATAAAAATATGGATGACGAAAAACAAACTGAAACTCAATGAGCAAAAAACTGAAGTACTCCTCTGTGGACCATCATCTAGAAGAGAAACTGTCCCTGTTGACTGCCTTTCAGTTGGCGAAGCGTCCATTCCGTTCTCCAACGTGGTGAAAACACTTGGAGTAACTTTGGACGCTGAGCTTTCCATGGAACAACATGTCTCAGCCGTTGTCAGATCTTGTTTTTTCCACATCAGATCTCTGAGTAAAGTCCGTCCATACATCACCTACAAAGCTGCAAGCAGCATTGCTGTCTGTCTGATTTTGTCAAAGCTTGACTACTGCAATAGCCTTCTGTCGGGACTGCCCCAAAAACAGATAAACGTCTACAGGCAGTGCAAAATGGCTGCTGCAAGCACTGTCATGAAATGCAAACAAAACAAATCATATCACTCCCATTCTTAGACAGCTTCATTGGCTTCCCATCCAGAAACGGATCTGCCGCAAAATTCTCTCTTCCACTTACCGGTCAGTTCATGATAACATCCCTCTCTACCTCTCTGATCTTCTCCAAAAACACAACCCTTCTCGCCTTCTCAGATCAGCATCTAGATCTCTCCTTGATGTTCCCGGGCCCAGGGATTCCAAGACAAAGCGGTACGGCCAGCGAGCCTTCAGATATGTCGCTCCCTCCCTCTGGAATGTCCTCCCCGAGAGCATCAAGGAGAAGGACTCCATTCAGTCTTTCAGACCTTCGCTGAAACCCATTTCTTTATCTAGGCATGATAGTCAATGCGATTGTGTACGTGCGCCTGCGCTGGTGTGTGTGTTAAGTGAAGTTGATGTTGCCATAATTACTGTGTGTGTGTGTGTGTGTGTGTGTGTGTGTGTGTGTGTGTGTGTGTGTGTGTGTGTGTGTGTGTGTGTGTGTTTGCGTGCGTGCGTGTGATTTATTTTTTATTTTATTTTTTGTAACTCTGTATATATTTTTACATTTAACTGCTATGTATAGTTCCACTTTTGGGAAGGGGTGGGTGGGTAGGAGCTGTTTGTACCTTTTGGTATGAGTGTCCTTTGGTAGTTTTAGCTTGCGAGAGGTTTTGTGTGGAAGTTTTTTATGCGCTATATATAAATTTTCGTTCATTCATTCATTCAACGCCTTAACGCTAGGCCAAACCGGTTCACAGGTTATGTACGTGTGTCTTGTAGACTTATATAAGCCGTAGGGCGGAACTAATGTAGCCTCTCTGGCTAACAGCGAGAGGTCTAGTGTTTGTCTAACAAAACAAAACAAAACATACAATGATACATACGACGTCACAGAGCACAGGAACTGTGAGAAAGTCGAGGTGGCCGTCCTGGGCTTTCCGTGGACGTAAATCAGTACTGAACCATCCTCACGCATTGGTCTCAGCTTGTCCGTAATAAGTCACCCGACATCCGGGGACATTAAGCAACACAACAGCAGCTGCAGCACACGACGTACTTAACTTGTTAGGTGTCCAAAGGCATTATGTGTGGCCATTTGGCTAAAAAAGCGAGAGGTCAAGTGTCTGTTTAACAAACAAATAACATACGATGTACTTACCTTGTTGGGCGTCCAAAGGTTTTATGTGTGTCCAGCTGTGAGGCTGATGTTGTTGTTGTTGCTGCTGCTGCTGCTGGCGGAAGTAAGTGGTAAAGGTATCTATCTTGTAGAGTGTGACCACAAGAAGTCCTCCGACCACGACTAGAAGGACGAGCAGTACTCGTCGGCTGGGTATTGACGTCATCGCCACCGTTTTCCCTTCCCTTCTGTCTGTCTCTGTCTGTGTCTGTCTGTCTGTGTCTGTCTGTCTGTGTGTCTGTCTGTCTGTCTGTCTGTCTGTCTGTCTGTCTTTCTGTCTGTCTGTCTGTCTGTCTGTCTCTCTCTCTCTCTCTCTCTCTCTCTCTCTCTCTCTCTCCCTCTCTCTCTCTCTCTCTCTCTCTCTCTGCTCTCTTGCTCTGTCTGCTCTGTCTGTCTGTCCTGTCTGTCTCTCTTCTCTGTCTGTCTCTCTCTCTCTCTCTCTCTCTCTCTCTCTCTCTCTCTCTCTCTCTCTCTCTCTCTCTCTCTGTCTGTCTGTCTGTCTGTCTGTCTGTCTGTCTGTCTGTCTCTCTGTCTCTCTCTCTCTCTCTCTCTCTCTCTCTCTCTCTCTCTCTCTCTCTCTCTCTCTCTCTCTCTCTCTCTCTCTCTCTCTCTCTCAGTACAGCGAGATTTCAGACTACAGCCTCCGGGTTCGATGCTGATCTGCTGTACAGTTAAGTTACTGGCGTCCTTGTCAGTCTCAGTTAAGATTATGCAGGTGGAAGATCCGTGCAAGACTTCACAACCGGACCAAGCAAACTGGTCTATATTACTGCCTCAGTGCGCTCCTCAACATGCAGTCAGCCAATTACGTTTCCTTTTCTTTCACCACGTCTTCTGCCACACATAATTATTCTCACTAGCCAGGAGGCATATCCACTTGTCAACAGTTTATCTTTGTTGTTGTTGTGTTGTAGGTGTTGTGGTTGTTGTTGCTGTTGTTGTCTCACCAGCCAGGAGGCATATATCCCCTTGTCAACAGTTTATCTTTGTTGTTGTTGTTGTTGTCTCACCAGCAAGGAGGCATATCCCCTTGTCAACAGTTTATCTTTGTTGTTGTTGTTGTTGTTTGTCTCACCAGCCAGGAGGCATATCCCCTTGTCAACAGTTTATCTTTGTTGTTGTTGTTGTTTCTACTGCTGCTGCTGCTGCTGTTGTTGTTGTTGTCTCACCAGCCAACAGGCATATCCTCTTGTCAACAATTTCCGTTTGTTGTTGTTTTCTCACCAGCCAACGGGCATATCCTCTTGACAACAGTTTCTCTTTGTTGTTGTTGTTGTTGTTGTCTCACCAGCCAACAGGCATATCCCCTTGTCAACAGTTTTCTGTTTGTTGTTAATGTTGTTGCTGCTGCTGTCACAGGCCTTTCACAGCAGATACTGAATGGTATCAACCTGTAGACTTAATTCCCTTGTCGAGACAGTTCTCTTTCTTGACTCTGGTAGGTCTGCTGCGACAGCTCATCGTCTCCGGCGTAAATCCATTGTCAACGGTTTAATTCTCAGTTCGCACACACCTGACGACAAACAGAAAGAGAAAACGAAATAATAATAATAATAATAATAATAAATAATAAAATTACGCACTCTTTAGGAAACAGTTGGCAGACATCCTCCACGACAAGCAAACTCTAAACCCTCCAAGTCTTAAACCCACACGACAAAACGATGTGGCTGTGTGACGAGCCTCAATCACTGAACAGGTGAAAACACGGAGAAAACAGTGGAAATAAGGCAAACACTGTCTGCGGATTCCGATCCAAACACACTCCAGATTCACAACTGCATCATTTCGATTTTCCAGTAATGCATCTACCGGAAACAGGTTGTCAGGGAAATGTCATTAAACGGGTCTGAATCTATGCTTTTCTCGTTAGATAGCGAATGAAGCCTCGCGACAGTCGTGTTGCTATAGTGGTGTACAGGCTACGATTGTGTGCAGTTGTTACACACAAAGCCGCCTCCCTGAATACAAAGGTGTTATGCTTGGCGGGTCTTGCCAATATTGCTGAAACGCTTCCGAACACGTTTTTCGCTGAGATATATTCAATGTTTTATTTCATTCTGTTCACAGCAAGGTGATATTAGATCGTTTTCGCTAAGGCAATTCCCAAAAGGGTTTGTTTTTTGCTTTGTTTTTGTGGTGTTGTTTTCGACTCTCTTTTTTTTCTTCTCTTTTTTATTTTTTAGTTGAAGAAATCCTTTCTTTTGACATTTGTACAATAAAGAAAGTTTTCCAAAACCTAATTTATAATTTCGATCAAGATAAAGCAACCATTCCGCTTCCAGCATCACCACCACCACCACCCCAAACCCACACCACCACCACCACACACACTCCCATCCTTCAGTGTTTGTGCAACGTAGTTTCTTGAGTACTGTTTCATCCTCGACCCAGCATTTGTACAACGACAACAACAAAAATCAGCTGACGAATCCCCCCCTCCCTCTCTGTCTGTCTGTCTGTCTGTCTGTCTGTCTGTCTGTCTGTCTGTCTGTCTGTCTGTCTGTCTGTCTGTCTCTCTCTCTCTCTCTCTCTCTCTCTCTCTCTCTCTCCCCTCTCTCTCTCTCTCTCTCTCTCCCCTCTCTCTCTCTCCCTCCCTGTCTGTCTCTGTCTGTCTCTGTCTGTCTGTCTGTCTGTCTCTCTCATCTGCGCACCTTTCCGTTGGTAACCAACAAATAACTGAGGTTAGTGATCCCAAAGTATTAGGCGTTACAATAGACAATAATCTGACCTGGGGCCCCCACATTCGTGACCTGTGCAAAACTACGGCAAAAAAAGTCTACCAATCAGCAAAAATTAAGCATTTTCTTAACTTTCATGCCAGAAAAACGTTTTTCCAAGCACACATTCAGTCAGGTATATAGATGCTTCGACTATTTGGGACTCAGCAAGTAACTCTTTGCAAAAACCCTTGAAGTAACTACACAGGCGAACAATCAAAATTGTTCTTCTAAAACGAACTTGCCTTACCGATAAAGACTACAAAGCGGCTCCAATTCTCCCGCTATCTTCTAGGTTAATGAGTAACAAAGCGCTGTTTTGTGCACAAAATTGTATCGGGTAGGGCACCGAGTTATCTATCAACAAAATTATTGATTAATCAAAGTTCGAGGAATTCATCAAGAAAGCTAAATGTGCCAATACCAAGGATAGATTTATTCAAGTCCAGCCTGGTTTATTCTGGTCCTGCTCTCTGGAACTCATTGCCCAGCGAATTGAGGCTTCCAGTCAGTCCTTCAGTGTTTAAAAAGCGTCTTACGCTTCATATGTTGTCTCTCTTAGGTGTTACGTGAAACCATGATCATATATATATTATATCTATATATATATATTATATTAGATTATATCTTCTATATATATCATATTATATATATATATATATCCATGTGCTCTCCACCTGTGTTGTGCTGCTTCAGGCAGCCCATACATTTTGTGTGTCTGTGCTCTATGTGCGTGTAGTTTTCGATGACAAACATGTTCTTAATCTTATGTGCGTGCGCGCATCAAGCTAATTTTTATATGTATATATATTTTATTTTTTTAATGCTCATTATCGACTTGTTTCTCGGTTTACTGGTGTCCATTTCAACATGGTTTGTATTTATGTACATGTACTCAACATACTGTAGCTCATTGTATCCTTAGTTAATAGTAGTTTCCCTCATGGGCGAGGGCTGGATGTAAAAAGACCTCGAGTCTTCTCCACTACCCTCGTAAAATAAAGTTTGTTTATTCATTCATTCATTCATTCATCTCTCTCTCTCTCTCTCTCTCTCTCTCTCTCTCTCTCTCTCTCTCTCTCTCTCTCTCTCTCTCTCTCTCTCTCTCTCTCTCTCTAATGAAACGTTGGGATATTTCATTAGCTGAATAGTTTGTGTCTGCATCTGTCCAAGAACTCGAGCTCCCTTTGGATTGTTAATCGAGTTTTGTGTGGATTCCCTCTGCTTTGTTTTCCGAAATTTGTACTACTAGTTCATTTTGTTGTTGTTCTTGTTGTTTTCATTGTATGCGCCATTGTCCTCTGGGATATATATATGTAACATTTAAAGGAACATTTATGCACGCAGTGATTTGAATTCCTGCATTTTTCAGCTCTAGGAACGGATTTTTAGTCAGGGTTTAGCATGTCCAGCGACTGTCTCCGAGTCGGTCACCTTAATGTGTACCACATTCAGAAAAAATTCATGATCTTAATGTCTTCTTTGAGTCCCATCAACTCTTCCACCTGTTCGGTCTCAGTGAGACTAGGCTGAAAAGCCACATTCCAAGTGAAGGTCTGTCTCTTCCTCACTATTCATTAATCCGAAAGGATGCTGCCAGATCGCAGCACACAGGTTTAGTTGTTTACATACATTCTTCAATCAGCAAAATTGTCCGTCGCCGTCCTGACTTAGAGTCTGAAGCAGTTGAAAGCGTGTGGTTAGAAATACAAACGCGCAAGTCCAGTATTTTAGTTGGTTATATTTATAGAAACCCAGCTTCAACGTTTGACTGGTATGATCAATTTGTTACATTGATGGACAGGGTGCGGGGCAGTAATTTGAATGTTGTCCTGTTGGGTGAGTTTAATACTGATATGCAAAAAAGTAACCCAGCATGGGATTCCACAATATCCTTATTTGGCCTAGATCAAATGATTACGTCACCTACGAGAATCACTCCCCATTCTTCAACGCTAATTGATCATATTTACACAAGTGATGCTAGCATTGTGTCAAATATTCTAGTGCCTGCCACAGGAATAAGTGATCACTTTCCAGTGTGCTGTACCCCGTCTGTCAAAACTGTGAAGCCTGTTCTGAATGTCCACTCTTCAATTGTTTACCGATGTTTCAAACAGTTTGATGAAAGAGCTTTTTTGATGGATTTGCACGTAATCCCCTTTGAAAATGTGTACACTTTTAGCGACCCCAATGTGGCACTGTCACACTGGACTGACTTATTTCTTGATGTTATTAATAAGCATGCCCCCCTCAAAAAAAAAAAAGCGGGTGAAACACCAAACCCTTCCACCATGGCTGAACACTGATATAAAGCAAGCCATGTTATTGAGGGACAAATGTAGGAAGCAAAAGAAATTTGTAGAATATAAGCAACAACGGAACCGTGTAAATTACCTTGTGAAGAAAAATATTTTAATGACCTTGCCGGAAATAAAGCAGATATATCATCCATGTGGAGAGCTGTCAACACACTCACTAAAGGCCACAGTCCTGCAAACAATAATCTTCCATCAGAACTCACACCAGACGTCTTTAACGCCCACTTCGTATCTGTAGTCTCCAAGTACATCAAACCAGACGATCAAACCGAAGTTGTTGTTTTTTTAATTCAAATTTAATGTTTGCATATATACGATTGTTGGTATGTGTGATGTGCTTTGATTTTGGTTAGTTGTGTATAATGCGCCATCGCTTAGCTTCCAATCCTGCTAGATGTGATCTTGTTTTATACG
>JABMCL010003408.1:115000-118461 GCA_018857735.1 Alviniconcha marisindica
ACTTCATTGAAGAGTCGGCATCTATCGGTGAATAAATAAACTGCAACCCTAAAAAAGAATATTTAAACAAATACACCCAACAAATACAGTCACTCATTCAGAATCACATGCCAATGTGCGAAGCGAGTCTGCTTTAGAGCAGAGAATAGCGCTATATAAAAGCTATGAATAATAATAATAAAATACACAGTGTACATGTAGGCACTGAAGTATGGCACATAACGTTCAACGGAAGGCGGTTATGTCACTTCCCCGGTTTAAACCCGCTTAACCCCAAAAAACCGGGGGAGGGAGGGGGAGAGAGGGGGGGGGGGGGGGAGAGAGGGCCCCAAGGCCAGTGCTGAAACATAACTGAAGCGCCCAGTCCCCATTAAAAATTATGAAAATTATTGGGGAGTGCGATTCCTCTCTCTCTCTTCTCCCCCTCCCCCCCCCCCCCTCTCTCCTCTCTCTCTCTTTTCTCTCTCTTCTCTCCTCTCTTCTCTCCCCTCTCTCTCTCTCTCTCTCTCCCCCTACTCCCCCTTTTTGGACTCAAACGGTTTTAAACCCGGCGAAGTGAATAACTGCCTTCCGTTGCTGCCTTTTTATCTTCTTTTTTTCTCCCCTCCCTCATGCCTATATGTAAAAAAGTGTCGCAATTTTTAAACTTTCATCATAGTTAGCAAGGACTAGAACTGAGTTTCCCCTCTCTCTCCTTTTCCTCCTCCTTCCTCTCTCTCTCTCTCCTCTCCTCTCTCTCTCTCTCTTTCTCTTTTCTTCTCTTTTTTTTCCTTCTTTTTTTTTCTTCTTCCCCTTCTTTCTTCTGTCTTTCTTCTTCTTCTCTCTCCCCTCTCTCTTTTTTCTTTTTTTCTTTTTCTTTTTCTTCTTTCTTCTGTCTGTCTTTTTCTGTCTCCCTTTTTTTTTCTCTCCCTTCTCTTCTCTTTCTTCTTCCTTTCTTCCCTTTTCCTTTTTCTTTTCTCTTTTCTTTTTCTCTTTTCTTTTCTCCCGTCCCCTTCTCTCTTCCTCTTTTTCCCCTCTCTCTCTCTCTCTTCTCTCTCTCCCTTCCTTCTTTTGTGTCTGTCTGTCTGTCTGTCTGTCTGTCTGTCGTCTGTCTGTCTGTCTGTCTGTCTTCTGTCTGTCGTCTCTCTCTCTCTCTCTCTGTCTGTCTGTCTGTCGTCTGCTGTCTGTTTCTGTCTTCTCTGTCTCTCTCTGTCTCTTTGTCTCTTTTCCTGTCCTTCTCGGGCTTGTCTCTGTCTTTTTGTCTCTGTTCTTCTCTTCTCTCTCTCTCTCTCTCTCCCCCTTTTCTCCTCTCTCTCTCTCTCCTCTCCTCTCTCTCTCTCCTTTTCTGGCGTTTACAGAATGGACAAAATTTTTATCTCTGTCGCGAGCAAAGGATCTATACTGTAGGGAATGACATTTTAATGCAGACATTCCAATTCTGAATCTAGTAAATACTCTCCGCAAGCTTATGTTGTTAAGAGTTCGAAGATACTGACTGAGTACTAATGACTGATTGAAATTAGAGTATACGTTATAAAAATCGTGTGAACCCAGAGCAGCATGCCAGTCTTGTTTAAAGCAATCTATAAGCCTCAACTTAAACTCGTTAATGAACAAGTTTACATTACCAACACCTTGCATTTCCCAAACCACACCAAAGCCAAATTTGTATAAAACATTTCGAACTTTGCAAGCCCATGTAGTATAGTTCTGTCTTTGAAGATTTAATAACATATTATAAGCTTTTCTGGGGTACCTTCTGTCATCCATACACGTCAGGCGCAGCCAAAACTTTATACATCTGGCATACGTGTTTACAAAAAGGGGGTGTCTGCCCGTTTCGCCATATATTAAATGTCTGGGAGACTTTGGGTTGACACCCAAGAACCTTTTCAAAGCTAATAAATGTACTCTTTCGATACTTTCCTGGTTATCTGACAGTCCCCATACTTCGGAACCATAAGTCAAAATAGGTTTTATCTGGCAATCAAACATTTAAAAAAAGATTTCTGGTGAATGCTCACCAATGGACCATAAAAGTTTCATAATTGCTAGCATTCCCTTTCTGGCTCGATCTGCAAGGTCGTTTAGAGTAGGTGAGAACGTGAGCCTTGTGGTAAAGTAGACTCCCAGGTACTTGTACATGTTTACAACTTCAAGTTCCTCGTTACCAAAGCACCAGTTTTCATTCAGAGCAAGATGACCCCCATTCCTGAAAACAACTATGTTAGACTTGTCCAAATTTACAATCAAATCGAGACGCTTGGCAGTGTTAAAGAGAACATTCAGTTGAGTCTGAAGACCAAAGACACTATCAGACAACAAAAGCCTTCTGTAATACGCCAGAAACAGAAGTACATTTTTTATTAATATGTCCAAAGTATAACCTTGAGGGATGAACTTATTCCACCAAAGTACCATAGACAACCATCCATGTTTAAATTTTCCTTATTATTAGCTAGCACGAACGCACCCACCATAGATAAATTATCCACCTTCGTTTTTAAAGCTTTAAGCACTAGAAAACTGAGTTTAAGTCCGTCATTGGATCCATGAGAATTCGAATTGCCTGAATGTTCACTCCTGTTGTAATGGGCCGGAGGCCTAACAATAAAATATCTTTCTTGTCTTGTCTTGTCTTGTCTTGTCTTTGTCTTCTCTCTCTCCCACTCTCTCTCTCTCTCTCTCTCCTCTCTCTCTCTCTCTCTCTCTCTCTCTCTCTCTCTCTCTCTCTCTCTTTTGTCTGTCTGTCTGTCTGTCTGTTGTCTGTCTGTCTTTGTCTGTTCTGTCTCTTCCCCTCTCTCTCTCTCTCTTCTCTCTCTCTCTCTCTCTCTCTCTCTTCTCTCTCTCCTCTCTCTCTCTCTCTCTCTCTCTCTCTCTCTCTCTCTCTCTCTCTCTCTTATACTGAGTTATGAATTTGAGGCCCTTTTTTGATTCAGACTTTCCTCAGAGTAAAAGTTTTTTGTTTTTGTTTAAGGCATTTTTTTTAAATTGACTTATTCTTAAAAAAAGAAAGCTCAGATTACCCCCCCCCCCCCCCCTCCCCACACACCGCCCCCCCCCCCTCCTCCCCCCCCCCAAAAAAAAACAACAACCAAAAACACAAAACACACAATACAAAACACCAACAACAACAAAAAACAGCCCAAACAAACAAACAAACAAAAACTGCCTTTTTTTTTTTTCTCTTCTTATTTTTCTTCTCCAGACATTGACTCTATGTGTAACTTCCACAAATCGATTAACCCCGCAACGCGTTTAAACTCCCCAAGGACAAAGTATGGTGTATGTAATGAGTGTGCACGACCCTCGCGAACAGTGAATCACTGATCAGGTCATTGAGGCCTCCAATGAAAAGCAAGGAAAACAAGTCGAAACCAGCCTCACCATTGTAAAAGGGGGCCCGGCAGACTTTACTCGATATAAAAAATAAAAAAATCTTTTCTTCGTCTTTCTTCTCTTTTTTTTTTTTTTCTTCTTCT
>JABMCL010000596.1:0-118650 GCA_018857735.1 Alviniconcha marisindica
ACTTTGATTTGTGTCCATATGCCAAGATAGGTAATACAATTGTATTTTGTTTACAGTTCTGTGATATGACAGTAAGGAAAAGAAAAAAGTGAGTGTGATTATTTTCTTAAGGAAAGGGGGATGTTGTGATACGAAACTGATGCTGTAGTTTCGATATGTTCATTTACGAAACTGTTTTGATTGCCTTCGTTGTCTTGTGCTATGGCGCTGAATCTGACAAGTAAAGGATTGGAAACGTTTTCCTCTTGCCTCCTGTATACTTGTGAGACTGTATGCTACAACAGCCCGTAGTCAGAATGTGTCTGCTATAGGATGCCCCAAAACGCTTTTTTTCTACCCTCTATCCCCTTTCCCCGGTAATTTTTGCAACTGCAACTGTAGTGGCATTTGTACTGCTTCGCAATTCTAGGTTCAACTTCCATTCTTATACACAGCGTGACGCAACGACTACTCAGAAATCGACCTCTCGCGACTTCTTGCACGAAATATTACAAAGGGCATTCACTCGTGCAAACCAGCCTCACTGAACCGCCCAACAGGTCCATGGCTGGAGGTGTAGCGCAGAGTAGGCACACTTTTGTTGGGGGTACAGTGAGCACGTAGGGAAGATGACGGATACCCGTAAACAAAAGGCAAAAATGGCATCAGAAATGCTGATCAAGCTCTCACTGTTGGTGGGGAACATGCAGATCGGATAGTAGGTTCCCCCAGCTGGTGGTCTAGTATAAATTACAATAGGTCCATGCCTGAAGATGAGAGCCGGTTTGGCCTAGCGGTAAGGCGGTAGGCTGGTAAGCGGAAGGACCTCAGTTCGATACTGCTTCGGCTCTCCTTTCTCTTCAAAAGTTGTGGTTGTCTTGTGACTTTGTCCCTCACAACTAATGAAACATTAAAATGGCTCTCATCGCTGCCCATCTTAATGCAGGTCATTCTGGTAGTGACAGTGTAGCGATAGGTATATACTCTCCCTCTTCCTCCACCTCCATGCCCCCTTCCCCCCATTCTCTCTCCCCCCCCCCTCCCCCCCCCCCCCCACCCCCCAGTAAGCCTTATGGTTTCTGTGGACGTTAAGCACCATGTTTACTTTTCCTGAGGACCTAAAACTGTCGCAGATCGGCTCTTCTCCGCTGCTGACTTCACTCTCCCGGAGTAAGAAAACACTGTCACATTATCTTCGCCTGTTATTTCCGGAAATCGTCTATTTTTGAACGATAGTCTCAATCTTGGGTCCTCACTGTCCCTCTTACTTAGACGTGTGATGTGGAGTCTGGACAAAATGTTTATGTGAGCAAATGCTCTTTGTACACGTTTTTACAGTAATCCCGCCCCGGTTATTAGATCCATGCAATTTCATTACTTTACTGTTAGTAACCCGGAAACCGGAGCAGACGACGCTTTTGTTTTAAAGCACCGCGTGTAGCGTAACGCCACATGGCCTAATTCACACAGCCGACCGGCAATAGCCGCCAGTGCGCGCCAGTTTCAAATCTGTTTTCTCCCTTAATATTTTGACTGCTTGTTTACCTACTCCTTTTTATGCACTAAGCCATGTGTAATATAATTTGGCATCTTAGAATGTGTACACGTTTATTTAGACGCAGGATCGAGCTTAATCAGTAGCCGCCTCGCTGGGTCTGTTCTTTTTATAGCCGTCGTCTGCACGGCGCGTTCTCTGTTTAGTACTTAGTGAATAGTAGTGAATCGTTTTGACTCGATTAAAGTAATTCTGTGTCGATCAATGCTTTGTCGTATAGTATTTTGCTTAGCTGACTCCATGTTTAGTGTTTATTTTGAATTGAAATTAACTTATTAAGTATTGTGTATTGTAGAAGCTAAGTCGTATTCATAGACTACTTGATACCACTTTATTAGCTATGCTGCGACTAGATAACGCGTCCCAGGCGAAAGTTCGCACTGACTGTTTTAGTGCTAGTCTTTGAGTGTGTCTTGCTTCTCACACAGAACGTTGTATTGTAATCGTTATGTATCATTTTAACCGTGGAAGCGTGCACTTTAATCTGATGTAAGTTTCATTAACATTAATATTTTGTACATTGTGTTAGCTGTGATTTAGTTGTACGAATCTGTTTATAGACAGGCGCAAGCCATGCATCCAACGTTCGGTGTAAATGAAATAAGTCATGTGTGTATATTTTGTTTGCATGGTTTAAAAGGTTGTAATTTTAGCTTTCATTTAATTTTTTCATGATTTAATTAGTTTAGTTTTTGTAGAGGAAACTGTATTTGTGCGGGCCAAGGAAACACAATTGTCAGCCATTTTGTGGTCCAGAGGGCTGATTTGATTGTAGCAATAGCGTGTTTTCCTTCCGGCCCGCGCCGCTCTCTTATCTATGCGTGCGAGTAAGGATTTTGTGTGCAGTAGCTCGGCAGTTACAGACCCATCTCGTACGGGAGAGCAGTAGGGAGGAGAAAGGTCCTACTGACGTGCTTCTTTGACATCTCCCGTGCCTACGACCAGGTCTGGCACGCCAAGCTGCTACAGAAACTCGACAAGATCGGAATTTCTAGCAACATGTACAACTACATCAGATCCTCCCTGAGCGACAGATCGATGCAGGTCAGGTGGAAGGGAGCCACGTCTACCTCCAAAGGAGTAAGTATGGGCGTTCCTCAGGGATCAGTGATCGCCCCCCTGTTGTTCAACATCATGGTCCACAACGTGGACACAGCAGTGAAGGGAAAGGTAGTGCTGACCATGTACACCGACGACTTGGCGATATGGACGGACACCCACATCAGACGTCTCCACACAAACAGCTCGTGTGTGAAACACAGCATGAAACTGTTCCAGGAAGCTGTGGACAGGGTGGTCCATTTTATGTAAATAAATGGATTCGCTCTCTTCCCAGAAAACGGTGTTCGTCCCATTCCACACCAACACCTCTCAGAACACGGAGGTGCACATCAGGGTGAACGGGCAGAGCATCTTTGCATCGAAAGAAGTCAAGTACCTGGGTGTACACTTCACTCGCTGGGGGCGTACGAACCAGCAGGTAGCGCACAATGCGCGGTACACCTCCCTAGCCCTCAACGTGATCAAAGTGCTATCTGCTCAGCCCTGGGCCAACACCCCCAAGATCCTCGTGAACGTGGTGCGGGCCCTGGTGCGCTCACGCCTGTCGTACGGACTGGAGGCCATGCCCCACCTCTCGTAAACGGGCTTAGCCCGTCTCACCGCCATAGAGGTGCGCGGTCTGCGACTGGCCCTCGGGCTGCCGCAGTGCCTGGTGTACAGAGAGGCCGGGCTCCTCCCGTTCCGCCGCCACATCCAGCTCATCTGTAGTAAGGTATATTTTTAGATGCCAGACTGTCGACAACTCCACCGTCGACGAGATAACTGCTACCTTCTGAAACCCTTCCCACTCCAGTCCTACTCCTCCATCTGTGACCTGGTCTGCGACCTGGTCCGGAGCGCGGGACTGGATGGTGTGAGGTGGCGACGAGGCCGATGCGTCCCTATCCACCTTGGCTCCTGGAACGAGCGCACGCTGAGGTGGTCATGGAAGGGCTGAAGAAGGACCAGAATCCACTCGTTCTAGCAGTCATAGCTAGGCTGTGCCTGGAAGAAAAGTACCAACACTACCTGAAGATCTTCACTGATGATTCTGTGATGGAGGATGGTGCAGCTGGAGCTGCCTTTGTGATCCCAGAGTTCAAAACCTCACACACTCCTATTCACTACCCGCAGTGTCGGTCTTCACCCGCTGAGGTGCTGGCTATCTCGATGACCCTGCAACACATCAGCGCGATACCAGTCACTCCCTTCGCCATTGTTATCTGCAGCGACTCCAAGGCGGCGCTGGCAGCCATCAAGTCCGACTCCCAAAACGCACTGGAGGATCTTGTGCGTGAGATCGCGACAACTACCCATCAGCTGATCACCCGCGGTACGGAAGTTCGTTTTCAGTGGGTACCAGCGCACGTCTGCCTCTCTGGAAACGAGAAGGCGGATAGAGCAGCAAAAAGAGGAGCTAAGGGTATTGACTCCTCGACAGTGACGATGAAAATCGGCCTGGCCGACGTATATGCGGAGCTAACCAAGCAGGCGTGGAAGCAGTGGGAGAAGGAGTTCCATTCAAGGGCCGCGGCCAAGGAGTGGGACGTACGATACCTCTCCCCCTTGCAGGGCAGGAGCCTTCTTCCCTGGAGTGCCGACCTACATAGCTCGCATCATGCATTATCTGCAAGTGGGCGTCTGGAGATGCATGTGCGTACCGACGAAGTGTGAGTGTGGGATGAGCGTCTCGTTTCACCACGTGATGTTCTCCTGCGTTTCATGCTCAGACCACTTCCAGCCTTTGACTGGGAAACTACGCAGCGTGGGACTGCCCCTGTGTACAAAAAGCCTGGCAGTGTGCGGCCAGCGTGAAGGGTGGAGCCTCTTACAGGCTACAGTCAAACTGGTCTACACCTGTCCACTGGCAGCCTACCTGTAGTATGCGGGACTACCGGCTACGTTCAACGTTTTCCCGCATCTCGGGTTAATCCCGGCGGCGGAGGAAGAGACGAAGGTCTCCGTGTTTCCAGCACCCAGTTCTAGTCTGCTGGACCTGATTTCAGCGACCGCCACAAGTGTATGCTTGCATACCCAAGTATTTTTAGCCGCCTGACTACAGGCCACGATTTTACTACAAGTGTATTTAAACTACTTCAACGTTTTTAACTGTAAATACTGGGTGTTCCGATTGTATATATTACATGTTGCGCAGCCCGCCGACATAACTTTGCAAGTTAAAAAAAAATCTGCAGCCCAGTTTTTAACTGTAAATAGCGGACGACGATTTTTTAACCGGACCCCTAGCGTGCTGCTCAGTTCTACGAGAGAACGCCCCAGTACAGCCAAGACGACCCAGCACCCTGACCCAGTATTGATCCGCAGGTGGACCCATCTCATCTCTCCCCTCACCCCTCATCCCCCCTTAGTTCCAGCGGCTTCATATCCCGATCCAAATATTGATCCGCAAGTGGACCAAGCTTACTTTGCTTCCCTCCCCCCCTTCTTCCCCATGGTTTTAACTATGATATATCCAAAACAAGCTTACTTTATAGATTGTCCCTAATATGCCTTTAGCATCTGAGGACATTAAACAAAATGAACGAAGAAACGAACAGATTTTGTGTGTGCTGAAAATTGTCTGCTGCTGTGAGAATAAATCCTGATTGCCTGCTGTGGTCTCCGTTTTTGACTTACTCCGCTGCCTGTCCTTCTACCACTCCACTCCATTACATATACAAATTATATCAATCCCAGTGATGTTATTTTAAAAGGAGCATTTGTATAACGATCACCATAAAACGACATTCTTTAACAAAAACGGAACAACTATCCAAGTTAGAAAGGTACAATGGCTGCACCGACTCTTTTTTCCCCTTTCAACTTTGCTTTGGAAACTGACGAAACTCGACACTGATGATAGTTGTGTCGTGGTTTTTCTTCATTAATTGTTTATGATGTAATTGTTGGAGAAGTCAAGCTTCAAGTTTTAATGCTTCAAATGTTTCGTTCGCATTTGTTGTTGTTGCAAAAGCCACATTGCCGATAATGCACTATGGCTTTGTGATGCACGTTTGTAGCTTTCTTTTGCTAGAGTTCCTCCTTCTGGGTGTCTCTTTTGTTAATGCATCGCACGCGCGCGCGCGCGCGCGTTGTGTGTGTGTGTGTGTGTGTGTGTGTGTGTGTGTGTGTGTGTGTGTGTGTGTGTGTGCGTGCGTGTGTACATGCGATTGTGTGTGTGTGTGTGTGTGTGTGAGAGAGGAGAGAGAGAGAGAGAGAGAGAGAGAGAGAGAGAGAGAGAGAGAGAGAGAGAGAGTGTGTGTGTATGTGTGGTTGGGTGCAAACTTCATTGCCCTTTTTTTTCTTCCGGTGCATGTTTTTTCTGTTTTTGGTTGTTGTTGTTTTTTGTTTTGTTTTATTTTTATTTTTTAATGCCAAACAATTTTTTCCTTCTTTTCAAGTTATAACTGACGTATTCTGATACACATAACTAAATCACAATTGACGACAGCTACACTGGCATGGGCTCTTATATTGTACGATTTTAACACCACAAAAATCAAGCAATTAAAATCAGCATTAGCGCACAGCTTCTTATTGAACCTCTGACGAACAATAACAATGTACTTTATTCATCCCAGCGGGTACGTGGTACGTAATGTACCTGTTTTGAACAATGGAGAAACCATGTAAAGAAATCATTACATTAACACACAACTGAGTATATGGAGCTACACGTGTTTCAAAAGAAACGGCCTTGACGTGAAACTATACGAAGTAATTACTTAGCTAAATGTAAACAAAATTTAAAGCAATCCCTACATAGGGAGAAAACACGGGAAATCAAATTATGTTTATATATCTACACAAAACTTAAAATCTGCAAAATCCTTCAACGAAATCTAACAGCACAATAAGACACGCAAAACAAAACTCAGCCAGTACTACTGACCGTAAAATGAGCTGACAATTTATGCTGGTTCTAGCAACCTGGAGGAGACTTTAATGAGGACGTCGTGCAGAGCGCACGAATCACTCGTTCCAAGTGCTTGCAAAGATTTCTCAAGTGGGCATTCTCCTCACTTAAGCTTGTTCCAACCACTGGAAGCAGTGGCTTGTATAGGACATCCGTCGTCTGGTAGTTTGGATGCAGCCTCTGTAAATGACGAATGTGCAGCTATATAGACCTCCACATCTGAACTCCGTGACCGAAACGGAAGTTTGTTTTGTCCCAGGCATTCCTCGAGATTTCGCCATAATAATAATTAATAATATACCTAATATAAATAATGCATTACCTAGAGACTTAGTTTGGTTTAAGCGTATCTGACTGTAGTGGGTTTAACTGGTAAAAACACAAAAGATGCTGGTATCGTTGCTTCTGTGTCGCGTCGTGTACTGGATGCATGGATCATGCGTAAGAAACATTTTACCTAGCTCTATATTTTGAAATACCACATGCGAAGGAGTCCTACTGAAGTTCACCTAAACTACAATCTACTCTTTTGCTTCTGTTGACACAGTGAAAGAATAAATAACTGTCTTAAGAGCGGCAATACAACTTCACAGAACTTCCTTTTCTTCCACAGAACCTTCCATCCGCCTGGACCGACGATTGCCTACAGAACTTCCTGGAGGGAACAGTTAGTTCACTGCGTATAAAGGAAAATGGCATTCATGTTTTTGAATGCATCAAGCACACTGCTCTAATCGTGCTTGAAGAACCGATCTCAGGTACGTAATTGTTAATGTCACATTGATGATGTTACTTGTAGATCATTATTGATTAGTCCTGGTTATGTAAATCACTGTTACCACCGTTGTCCTTATTATCATCGATATCCATATTACCATTTCCATTATCACTCTTACTACATTATCATTATTGTCATCGACATCCGTATTGCCGTTTCCATTATCATCGTCATGTTATGAGTGATAATAACATGATGATACAAGAGCACTTTATAATAATAATAATAACAGGGAATTTATAGAGCGCTTTCGGAGACTCAAAGGGCTTCACAATTTAAAGAAAACTATACAATGCGCAAGTACGCATAATTATGCAAATGAATGGTACACAAGCATACCCAAGACAAACATTTTCATACAAAGCATGCCAAAAACGCACACATACACAAGATCGGACGCGCGCGCACGCACGCACGCACGCACACACACACACACACACACAAACACAGATAGGATCGCGCACACACACAATGCCAATAAAGAGCACACGCCCGCGCGCCCGCTCACACACACATACGGCTGAGAAGGACATGGGGAGGGGGGGGGGGGGGGTAAAGACTAGTTTGAAGGCAAGGGCTAGAAGAGCTGTGATTAAGAGCAAGAGAGAGAAAGTGTGTTCAAGCTTTGTGCAGCAGAAAAGCTATTACTGGTCAAAATACTGTTTGAAGAGGTAAGTTTTAAGGATAGTTTTGAAAGCAGGGAGGGAAGGGCTGTGACGGAAAGCGAAAGGAAGAGAATTCCAGATTTGGACAGCAGAGAAGCAAAAGGCACGACCACCATGGTGCTTTCTTTTGAAGAAGGGAATGCGAAAGGTTCTATCGTCCGAAGAAGAGCGCAGAGACCTAAGGGACGTAGATCTGGACAAGTTCAGCTAAGTACTGAGGGGCAGTGCCAGTGATGATTTGATAGCAGGTACAAGCTAGTTTGTATTTAATTCTCTGTTCTATGAGAAGCCAATGCGTTGCTAGAGAAGGGGTTTGGCGTGCTCTGCTCTACGAGATTTAAGGATGAGTTTGGCTGCAGTGTTCAGTACTTGTTGGAGTGGTTTGATGACTGTCTGTGGATAGCCTGTCAGTAGGGATTTGCATAGTCTAATCTGGACAGGATGCACGAGTTAACTAATGCCTTGGTTGCGTCTTCAGAACCCAAAACGACACTTTATGCAATTTGACCCAAAACTTTACAATCCAAAACAAAATGCGAATCACGTAATTAAATGGGCCATTCGCCTGTGTTTAGTGAATGTGAATTTATAGAATAGAAGCCGACTGACCCCACTGATGCGCAGCTGTTTTGCCCAAGGTAGCTTAATAGGTCGAGATTCCCGAAACCCTCATCGTTTGGAAGGGATGGTGAGGGTATGTCTGGGTTTTTTTCAGTTTTTAGTTTTTTAGTTTGGATGTTGAAAGACTCTAAAAATCAACATTGCACTACAGTTACAGCGCATCTTTAGTAAATACAAATTTCCAAGATTCCCCATGTAATCAAGTGTTTGATATTCTTCAACAGGGAGTATATCGAGATCCAAACATACAAAAGGTCCAAAAGAACGCTATTTATTCGGACAAAACACAACATTCAAATTTTCGGGTTAATCCCCTTTATCAAACTACAAAACGACACTTAAACAACAGTTAAAAATGTTGTCCTGCCAACATTCTTCCAAGCACTGGACACAAAAACAACATAGCTCAGCCTAAAACAGATACATGTCTTAGCTCTCCATATCATTTCCCCCCCATCAGTTTTCACCATTTAACTGTTGTTTAAGTGTCGTTTTGTAGCTTGATAAAGGGGATTACCCCGAAAATTTGCATGTTGTGTTTTGTCCGAATAAATAGCGTTCTCTTGAAACTTTTATGTGTTTGGGTCTTGTTTTAGAACGCTAGCAGTCATTCTTGTTTCAGATTAGTGAGTTAGTCGATCAAAATTTCAGTGACTGTCGACTGGGCATGACTCATGGACTTAAAGCGACACAGTCGCAGTATTGTGAGAGGAGTAAAATACACCACACCATCTTTCCACAGTTCTGGACCATGCATAAATTAATTTATATGAAAATTGCGTTTCAATCTGTAGATGTAGGCTAATGAAATTTAATCAGAACGAGAACTAGTTAATACAGACTGCAGCTGACCAAAACAACCCTTCTCTAAATTGTAAATGGTTTGCAAATGTGTGTGTGTGTGTGTGTGTGTGTGTGTGTGTGTGTGTGTGTGTGTGTGTGTGTACTGTGTGTGTGTACTGTGTGTGTGCATGTGTACCATGTGCTTGTGTGTGTGTGTACTGTGTACGAGTGTGCGTGCGCGCGCGCGCTCGTGTGTTTGTGTGTGCACGTGCGTGCGTGCGTGCGTGCGTGCGTGTGTGTGTGTGTGTGTGTGTGTGTGTGTTTTACTTTTGCAGGGGAAAAAATGGAGGCGGCTATTGGGACCATAGCAATCACTCCGTTCAAGGGAAAGACGCTGGAACTGGAGCTTGTTGTGAAAACCACCAAGAGCTTGCTGGTTCGACACAGTGACCCAGACATGTCTCACGCCCGTGAACGTTTACTTCAGTACTTTAACGAGCTCAGCAACGGTGCGGTTGAATACTGCAATGCTGAGATGTATCATCATATCAAATATGCTATCGTCCAATTTTTCTCAGCAACAGGTAACACGCACGCGCAGGTGTATTGTGTGTGTGTGTGTGTGTGTGTGTGTGTGTGTGTGTGTGTGTGTGTGTGCGCGCGCGCGCGCGCGTGTGTCTGTGTGTGCGTGTGTGTGTGTGTTGTATGTGTTGTATGCGTGTGTGCGTGTGTGCGTGTTTGTGTGGTGTGTGTGTGTGTGTGTGTGTGTGTGTGTGTGTGTGTGTGTGTGTGTGTGTGTGTGTGTTACAGAGAACGGGGCACAGAGACATTTTGATGGTTTATTGTTGAAGATAATAACCTGTAAAAATGGGGTTGAGCCGGTTAATTCAATACCGTTTTGTGCACTCTCAAACAGACACACATTAAACCAGAACGAAAATACAAACACAACTGTACTGAAATAAATAACAAACAAAAACAGACAACAACAACAAACAAAGAAGATGTTCGCGGGCGCGTACTCTCTCTTTTTCTTTCCCTCTCTGTCTCGTTCGCTCCTTTTGGCCATGACCCGATAAAGCACAGTTTGGGTATTTCAGTTTGTGTCACACGTAAGAACATCTACATTAAAAATAATAATCTAGGTAATCAGAAATATAGACGAATGTAACCTACAACTCATGGGACTGTTTCCATTTTTTAATGGCAGCTCTCTGGCTATCGTGTCCTGCTTTCGTTTTAATTCCTCTACAGTACCCGTAGGCAGCTTCAGTACATTTTCATGCTGCAGCAACTCGGCTAAATTATTTACTGTTTCGTTGGTGTTTTGCTTTGTTTTGTAATAGATTTAATGGAAGGGCTTTTCTGATATTGTAATATGATCAGCAGTCGAAAATGAAATGGATTATATTTCATCTTCCTCTGCCGACCCACAGACCGGACATAGTCGTTGAATAACATTTGGGTTATAGCTGTATTTACTGCCTGTCAGTTCATTTACCCCTAATGACTGTGAGTTACGAAAGGTAGCTCTCGAATTGTTCAAAAATATGTGTTCAAAGCTTCTGTAATTTTCAAGCCTTTCTTTTGTTGAATTTTGTTATGGTAGTCATGTGCATTACAATCTAGAAGACGTTGTTTTAGCTCTCGTAGAAAATCCGTTTTGTTTCCGACTTGTAAAACCCATACTATCCCAAAGCCGTACTGTAATAGACATGCCCTTATGTCACTGGACCTTGTTTTCACTCTTTTGTCATCTATGTTTTTAACAGTTTATGAGCAGCTTTTGGTAGTCTGTTCTCTAGCAGTTCGACATGTGTTAACCAATATTTAACTGATGTCATTACCGTATTACTATAAAGTGAGTATCTATTTGTATTTGGCGTGATCTGACCAACAGATAAGGCTGATATGCATACTTGTGAACCTTTTCAATTTCTTAGATTTTCTTTGCTCCCCATACTTCTGCCGCACACACACGTCCTGGCTCGACCTGTTGGTCAAATATCTGAGAAAAACACTCATATCTGTACTTTTTTTTTTTAAAGGCTCTGAGAATGTCCATTACTTTTTTCTTTGCTTTCACCATGATTGTTTCAAGCGCATTATTGACAGAGTTTAGTGGTCAACGTGTAGCCCAAATACACGTATGATTTTACTACCTCTAGACGTTGGCTGTTTATTAACCATTTTACATGCGTTGCCAGGTGCCCCATTTTCTAAAAACCGTAACATTTGTTTTGTATAATTTCACTGTAAGTCCTCTCTTTGCAAAAGTGCTCGCCAGCACGTTTAGTTGATTTTGGAGTCCCACTAATGTGTGTGAAACCAGGGCTACATCGTCAGCAAGTAACAACGAAAATATCTCCTCAACTAGGTTCGAGAAAAGAATACTATGACTTCCTGCTTTCCTGATTTCATCAGCCACTTCGTTAATAAAACAAAACATCTTTGGGCTGAATAGACATCCTTGCTTCACCCCGGCTGGTGACTCGAAGAACTCTGTATAAACATGTCCAGATCTTGCACAGCATAAAAATAAAAATAATTTATAACGAGCTCCAAGCACGGTATAGCTTCATATTTCAGATTCATACTGCATAGCTAAGAAATACGTGCATTAGAAACAGGATCTAGGTAATACAATTGCATCTGACAAGACACAGAATATGACCAACTGATTTAAAAAATAAAATAATGAATCATATTACTACAATAAATAATAACAAATCAATAAACAAATAGGGAATGCGACAAGAATACGGGATAACGGACAATCCATAAAACAGCATACACAGAATAACTTAATTAGTATAATTTTGATTACATTAAAATACACTAGCAATTCGGCAATAAGACATTCTCACGCACTCGTAAAAACATTCAAGTTTTTTATTTCTTTTTTAAACTTGTATGTCGATTAAGCAAAATGACATGGCAATAAACTGACTACCATTAATTATTAAGATCATCAACTATAATAGTAAAAAGAAAGGGCGACCGCACTAACTATTAACATCTACCCGCAAGACGTCCAAGACTGCAAGTTTTTTCAGACGCCTAAGTAAGACAGTAATAATAAAACAGCAAGTTAAAACGATCATACTTGCACATGAGCTACACTCACACTAGATAATACAGAAAGCTGTCAGCTTTGCCCAACACCCTGGTGGGTCTGACTGTGGATGTCCTCGGTACAGATGCTTTTTGAAGAGGAACGTTTTCAGATTGAAGGAGGAAAGACATGGAGCATCACGCAGAGGTTTGGGGAGGGAATTCCAGGTCACAGGTCTTATGTATGAGAAAGCACGCTTTCCATACTTTTTGTTTTAGATGCGTGGAACAGTGGTGAGACCAGCATCTGCGGAACGCAGAGAGCGGGAAGGTTGATAAAGAGAAGATCAGACAAGTAGGCAGTAGGAGATGAATCTCTGCTACGATAGCACAGGGTGGAAATCTTGTACTCAATCCGAGCCCGGATTGGCAACCAGTGGAGAGATCTGAGCAAAGGCTTTGCATGATCTCGCCCTCGTTTGCCAAGGACAAGACGAGCTGCATTGTTTTGTACTCTCTGCAGGCTATCCAGTCTGTTTTCCGGGAGACTCGCCAGCAAAGAGTTGCAGTAGTCCAGCCATGACAGAACGAAAGATGAAACCAGCATAACACATTTTCATGCACACTTTTCAGTATGTTTAACATTTTCCATGACAGACCTTTGGTACTCAGGCATAGCCACCAACATTATCTATCTAACTGTATCGAAGGCTTTAATATAATCCACAATAGCAATTAATAATTTCCCTTTCCAATGTGCCATGCCTTTTGGAATAATCGATAGAAGGTAGAAATATGGTCTGCAGTTGAATAGCCGCCTCTGAAACCGGCTTGTTTTTCTGACAATTTGTTTCTTGGATCCATTTTGTAAGCCTCTTGTTCAAAATATAGGTAAATATATTACTTACTACGCCAAGTAGAGACACTCCTCTGTAATTACCTGATGAGTCTGCATACCCTTTGTTGTATCATGGGACAATAATGGGCTTTGGCCTAATGGGCCTATCCAAAGTTTCGCAATGATCTTGTTGGCCATCAGTTCCTGCTTCCGGTCTATCATTCCCGGTCGTACTTACGAGAGACCAAAGTGATTATGCCATTGTGTGATGGCAATGTTAGCTACTGGGTGTGTTTTCCTAATAGGTTTCTCTTGCCCCCCCCCCCCCCCCCCCCCCAAAATAAAATAAAAATAAAATAAAAATAAAATAAATATAAAATAAATATAAATAAATAAATAAATAAATAAATAAATATAATAATAAATTTAAAAAAAAAAACTTGTTACCCTTGGAACTTGAAGAGTCAGTTATAGTGTTTAATTGTTCAAGTTTGCAAAGATTTTTTTTCTCCTTCTGTATGCTTTTATACTCTTTCCTCTGTTGGCAGTATGCTATTCTGACTTCTGGGAGTTTTAATTTACTATATTTTTATTCAAAGCTTTCAGTTTTTCTCCTTTTTTTCTTCTTGTTCTGACACTCCCTGTCAAACCAGGAAGGATCTCTGAAGGGTTCACTCCTTACAACTATTTCTTTTTTCATGCTCTGGGAAATGTGGGACAAATAGCTTGTAAATCTTTCAGTGGCTCCTTCTTTTTTTCTTCTTTTTTAAACAAAGTTTATTTACATTTATGAAAATATGGACAATCAAAATCATTGTATGAGCATTAAACAAGCTAGGCTTATAGTAAATGCTCACAAACATAATTTACTAATTAATTCATTCTGCAACAACGGGTATGTATGTTTATATTAAACAACATGAAAACAACAACAAAAATCAATCAAAAATCAAGAGAGAGAGAGAGAGAGAGAGAGAGAGAGAGAGAGAGAGAGAGAGAGAATGCTCTTTTGCGCTGCCAGTAACTATTTAATTGAGTTTGTCATTCCATGGCAAAACGGCCGGACTGGGTAATGAAGTCTTGGACAGCTTTAAATATTAATGAGTTCATATTGTTTGATATGTTTGGATCCCCTTGCAGGAGGGTAGTAATATGGCTCCTTCGAGATCGTATGTTATCAGATTAGTTGCTTCTGTCAGTTAACAGCATCCTCACTCTGTGATACTTGTATATGAATGTCCCTTTTCTCTTCATCCCGAACAACTTTTGTCACCCGCTTTTGTCCCACGCATTCCAATGCATTTACATTGTATGCATTGTTTTGAGATGGATAAATCCATCAGCAGGTGGTGAGATAAGGTCCGGTCACCCACTGATAAATACATTTTGTTTTAGCAAATCAGGAGAAACAAGAAAATAATCAATAACACTGCTTCTGTTGGAAACATATATACACCATCTTCACCCCTTTTACACATGCCGTTTAAATAACCAGTTTAAAGATTTTTACAAAATTTCACAAAAGGTTCTCCAAACTGATTTGTCGCCTTGTCCTCGGATTTTCGGATGTACTATCACATATTCGAGTTATACCAAGGACAGTTGCCATTTACAGTAATTGCCTTGTAAGAATGATTTGTTTGCCCTACCCTGCTATTCAAGTCACCACAGATCAAGCAGTAGTTGTCTCCATACTCCCGAATCAGATTTGTTACGCATGTATCCAGATTCACAAAGTCAAGTCTACTGCTGCGTAAGGGTACCAGACTGAAATCTGTGGGTGCACAATGCCTTGGAAATCCGAACACATCAAATATTGTCTAATTGGGTGCCTATGTATTTACAGTGCTGAGCCAGTCTGTCAGATCAGTACGACGAGACCACCTGACATTCTGCCTTGTACAGAAGGTTTCTGTGTTTGTACAAGACAAATGTCAAAGGATGCAAAAAATATCACCTAAGTTGTCCGCTTTGTCTATACATGTCTCAAACAGACACACAGTGTCAAACTTACAAATGTTGTTTACAAAACCTTGGTCCTACAGACGGGTAAGGGCCCGCTCGCCGATGTTCCACGTCATCAGCCGACGGTTCTCTGAGCGGCTATATCATCGGCTGTTTGAGTCTGGCCTCCCTGTCAGCTGGTGTCATGGCGGTCCCGCGGACTGCCTCGCCTTCTGCCCCTGCCGCCACGCTGGTTGGCACCCCGGGGTGCCTCACGGTCCGCCTCTATAGCTGGAGCTTGTGGGACTGGACCCCCTTCCAAAGCCCCGGGCTGCAGGTCTGGCATCCTGTCCCCGGCTGGTGCCATCCTCTCTCAGGACAGAGAAAGTCTCTCCCCGGTCTCTGTTTCGTGGTCTCAAGTTGGATGGGTAGCCTGTTTGGGGTGCCGGGTTCAAATGGTCGTGTGGCGAAAGAAACTTGTCAGATATTAATTAAACTGACTCGCAGTTCAGCTCCCAGATACCTCCTCGCTGCTCGCTGCACGTGCTGCTCTCTTCTTCCCACTGACTGTCAGCTCGCATTGCGCTGTCCACGTGCCGTTGTTACTGTTGACAAAAGGTGTGCAGCCAGCCTCGGCCCGCTGATCTGCTTGACCTGTGCGCTTTCTGTGTCAAACGTAAACACGCAATCTGGAATCAGAAGCTTGTCGAAGACCAGCCATGTTTTGATGTCTTGTTGGTAGCTTCTCCGCATACTGAGAAGGCCCTTTTGTTTTTCGTGAACGTCTCGGGAAAGCCCTCAGAAATTCCAGTATTGGTATCTTGTTCTTGGAGTCTGTGTGCATTTTTGAGAATTAAATCTTCGTCTTTTTCTTAAGTTCTGCAGCAAGATGATGATCGATGATCCCACACGGTGGGCACGATCGATCTGTATGTCTGCACCGATTTTCAGTTTGTCTTTAACGACTTCACGCACAGCTCTTTCACAGTCACCCTAGATTTCATTCTGTCGTTATTTGGCATGTTGTGGAATAAAATGTTTTGTCGTCGACTTTGATTTTCTATATAGTCAAGTCTAGATCACTGTTTTTGCAGTTCCGTCCTGGGTTTCTCATTCTACAGTGACAGGTCTTCTAGGCTGTGACTCAGCTCAGCGATATCGTCGTTAACAGTCTGTAGACTGTGTTCCGTCTCTTGTAATTTAGTGTTCAATGTGCTTTCTATGGAACGACATATTTGTTCCATCGTCTGTTGCGTGTCTATTTGTGCCTAGATGAGAGTCTGGATCCTATCAGCGATTCCAGAGAGACTGGTGTCGTGGTCAGGTCGGTCGTGTCCATTTATGTTGCTGCGGGTGTTGGCCGCTCCGTTGGAAGCCATCGGGCAAGTTGTACCAGGATTTTTATTTCAACGTCCCCTGCTGTGTACAGAAATGTCGACATGAGAAACACCAGGCAAGAAGCGTGGCAACACGAACGTACTCGGAGTGGCAGCCTTGGCTTGCGCACGTGTCATAAAGTTAAGTAAATGGCCACTAAACATCCACCAATCGCCCTGGAACTTGTCAGGTCTGCAGGCATGGCGGTTACTTTGTCGTTGCGACACAGTTTATAACTTTGCAGGTCAATACCGAAACATTAAAAAAGATCCCACCGCAGCATTGTCCAACTGTTCATGTCTCTGAAATCACACGTTCTACTTTTAGAGAGCCAATGTGGGTGGGGGAATAAACAAACAAAAACAAAAACACCAGCAGCACATTGGACCGTCTTGTTTGCTTTGAAGAGATGCATTTGTTAAAAACGAACATGCCAACTATTTTAATTGTTCTAAAAATCTAATTACAACTCGTAAAAGATCATCCTTGCAGATCTCTGGGATCCAGATTTTAGACATTAACACCTCTGTGTTTAGAGTTAGTAATACTGTTTTAACGTCCATTCAATACATAAATAAGGTCGCCGCAGGACGAACAAACACCATCATAATTCAATGCCAGTAATAATAAATGAATATTTTAGGGCACTCAACATCACGTGGAAGCCATACGCGCGTACGTAATCATGAAAAGAATCTTACAAATCATACAACGGAAACCACTACACAGAGCAGTCACAAACCGAAAGCGACTATATAACACGTCATCACTCTCACCAATGACGGTTACAACAACAGCTCCCTTAAAACTTACATTAAGTGCACGTGCGCGCGCGCGCGCACAGTGACACACACACATACATCACACACACACACACACACACACACACACCACACCACACCACACGCACGCACGCAAACACATCAGTGATGCAGATGATGGAACGGAGGGGGGACATAAAAAGTTAGTTGGTAGAACTACTGAAAATCAAAAGAACAGGTAAGTTCTGACGGAAGAAACACTGGAAGTAGTGAGCATGTTTAATGGTTAGTTTAAATAACAAATCCGCTGTCTGAAGGCCCATACAGGATCAACCCAAGACGAACAAACTCCATCTGACGTCAATACTCCGCTTAAATCTCTTCCCTAATCTAAAATTATCTACAAATCAGGTCTACAGGTGTGTGTGTATGTGTGTGTGTATGTGCGTGTGTGTATGTGCGAGTGTGAGTGTGCGTCTGTGATGGCCTGTTTCTCTTTTCTAGTTTGATATATACAAGCACAAAATACAAATAGATAATTCCAAAACAGGCCAGAAAGGTTACGATTCTTAACAAGAACTGGTCTTTTTACAGTAATCAAAACCTTTGTCTGGTTCACAGACGTAGTCGTTGTACCAATACCACGGAAACAACCTACACCCCACACCAAATCTACTAACTTTATTTTCAGTAAAACAGATTAACGCCATACGAAAATAAGTAGATAACCCCTGAGTTGTCCAGTATAAAGACTCAAACAATTTATTACTAAAAGGGGAGCAGGACGCTCACTACCCCAGTAGCCAAATCCCATAGCCTACATACACACAAGAAATCTCAACTCCGGCGTCTCAGCATTCCATTCCTTGTTAGAGGGAAACAGAAGTTACTGAATCGCTGAAAACATAACGCCCAACTCATCCCCCAAACAACAAATCCACAGAAACTAGTTTAGTCTCATTTCTACCGAACCTTATATCAGCAGCCAAACTCTACAATTATACAAACACAAAATCTGCGACGTCCTTAACACAAAAAGAAATGTTAAACTTGCAGCTAACCACGCCAGCACAGTTTTACAATACACACCAACACCAACAGGAGTTAGCAGTCATGCAGTCATGCAGTGACGCTGACAACACTGACGCCGACAACCGATATTAATCAATGGAACCTTCAATAGCATTTTTTGTTTGTTTTGTTTTTGTTTGTTTTTAACGGCAAATCATGTTCTTTCCACCTGTTCTAGGACATTGGACATTGGGTCTAACTGGCCTAGTTTTTTAAATTTTTTATTTCATGGTAAATCTTTTCAAATAACACAAACATCGGTGTTTCTATGTAGCATTTTTAAGGCAGTAAGTGAGTAACTTGATGTTTTACGCCCAGTCAACCAATATTTTTTTATGTAGATTTCAAAACCATTTTGTTACTTTGTGAATGGTTGCCCACTACTTTAGACAATAGACTATCTTCGGAAATCCAGGCGACAGCACTCGGTAAGTTCCTGCGGGTGTAGTGCAGAGTAGGCACGCTTTGTTAGGGGTACAGTAAAACCGCGGGAAAGATGGCCAGATACTGGTAAAAGAAGCAGAAAAGGTATCGGAAATGCCGGTCAAGCACTGTTTGTGGAGTACATGCAGCACTGATAGTAGGTTCCCCAGTTTTGTGAAGGCGTTCGTTTTGTGCCGTTTGCCAAACCAACGCGAAAGCTTGAAACATTCCTTCGTTCAAAGCCTGCGGGTGTCTCCACACCCAGTCCAATGTCAGCAAAATGGTATCTTTTTTAATTACTAGAAGCGGTCGGAATTTCTCACACGAAAGGAGCGTCTGAGCCAGTCAAATGACCGTTAGCAAGCGATATGACGCGCCCAGTTGCTTTTTGTTTGTAGTTGTTGCTGGTGTGTGTGTGTGTGTGTGTGTGTGTGTGTGTGTGTGTTAGGGCGCCAGTTGTCTGGTTTTGCTTTGAGGATGGAATAACAAATGTATACGTAAACACTGTGTAAAATATTAAAATCTTCGGTAATAACCATGGAGGCGGTCGGAAATTCCTGGGACTCTTAAATGCCATTTTGAGTCACTTATATCATTCAAATCAATCAAACGGCTTCATATCTAATAAATGAATCCAAAATTTGCAACAAAAGTGAGTTTTATTACAGTCTGTAAAAGGTGAGTTTTCAGTACACGATTAATTGTTTAATTAATTAATTGATTGCCGACATCAGCACCGAGGAAGCCTGCACGGTGTTACTCGGAAACTAGATCTAGATCAAACGTCAATGGCGCATAAGCATACTCAAAGACACAAATGTGATAAAACTCACTTTTCAGTCAGGCCTCGAGCCGTTTTACACCTATCTCGAATAAAGTCTGCATTATATGTTGTTATTATGTTTCGGTTTTGGTCTGCTTATGCAAATTTCTTTGGCAGATTATTCTGCTTACTTACATGAGTTACGAGTTAGTTGCACACTTTAATCTATCCTTAGATCTATTTCTGGATGATTTCTGAATTTCAAATCATTATTCTCTAACAGTTTACCACCTCTAAATCCGAACGAATTCCGTGAATATTGTATTCATTAGCAGTACACACACGCTGCTTAAGTGCATGTAAACAGGGTGTAGTGTTTTGTTTTGTTTTTACACTAACCTCCTTATGTCAAATGTCCTGATGGACATATCGCTTCACGCTGACACACAACACAGAGCTGTCGATCTATCGAGCTATCAGTTTATACGAGAAATTATCAACACCTCAAAACTTACCATAATCATTTGAAGCAATTTTTCGGTGAAATACCTGGAGAAGATTGTCGACTGCTATCCACAATCCGATGCGAGTGATGGAATAGAGCAACCGGCTTCGCTGTTTCTGGTTCTGTATTCGATCCTCTACCCGCAGTGGTCTGCTTCTGGTAAGCCATGAAGTGCTACTGACGATGCAGCAGAGGCTACCGATAAAAATTTTGCATTTCCTCTTAATCTAGAACACGGTGTGAATGATGAACGCTCGCAGTCGATTCAGTCAGTCCGCCATTCCAAACGGACACACCGCATGTGGCCCCACCAAAAAGACCGTAGTACGCGAAAAAAAGAAAAGTTTTTCTCGCGCATAGCGCGCAGCTGGCAGTCCAGTATAGTATAGGTCCATGCCTGAAGGTCTGATACTGTCACAGACCAGCGCTTTTCGGCAGCCGCCTCCATTCTGAAATCATGGACCAATATATAATGCCAGTATATGAGATCAAGTCTGTGTCTGGAATGATGTCCTACCGCAGGGGCTTCACTCTTCCGGATTATCTCCCCTGCTATTTCCGGAAATCGTCTATTAAAACATAAAAACATACCAGATCGTTTATCTTACAGCCTACTACTGAAAGGTGTCTGCGTTTTAAATGCGTAGTGCTACAGTGTTGATTTCTACTTTCTTAAGAAAATGCATCCTTTGGCAGATGTATGTATAACCCAAACGCGCGCGCACTCACCACATACCACACACACGCATACACACACACACACACACACACACACACACACACACACACACACACCGTACGCACGCACGCACGCACGCACGCACGCACACACACACACACACACACACACACACACACACACACACAAACGCACACACATACACACACACGCACATCACACACACACACATATATACGCGCTCGCGAGTGCGCACACCACACATCTGTTCCGGTTCGTTATTTGAAGCTGCACAATGCCAGATTTACCGGACTACATTCAGGCTTGGCATTGAACAACACTTGAATGTGGTATGTTTTCCTAAGTTTTCGAGTCTTTATAATTGTGTTTGTTTATGTAGGCCTGTATTTTGTTAGTTTGTATCGACTCGTTCACTTGAGCGACTCTTTGAGCTTGCACCCTGAAATTGTTTCATTATTATCAACTTTGTCAGTAAAACTATTGTGGTGATTTTACAGCCGTGGACGGAGCGTTAGCTCAAGAAGAACACAAAACTGATGATGGAATGCTCCTGCAAGTTGAGCCATGGTACAAGCAATTCCACGCGCGCCTACTTATAGAGCTCGTGCGTGATCAAACTTCAATTCCTTTTGAGAAGGAAATACAGAAGCAACTCACAAAAATAAAACGACTGAACAGTGAAGTCGAAAGGCAGAACGGTGAAGTCGAAAGACTGAGCATTGAAATGGAAAGACGGAACAGTGAAATCGAAAGACAGAACAGTGAAATAACAAGCCTCAAAGATGAAATAACAAACTTAAAAGAGGAAATTGAGAAAATAAATGCTGCTGCTTTGGAGAAGCAACAGAAAGAACACAATGAAACGCTACAGCGCCACCAAAGAGAGTACGAGAGACTGAAAAAACAGATCTCAGAACTACAGAATTTGAAGGTAGCCGCCATTCTTGTGCCAGCCTACAAACTGCGCCTGCTGACGGACTTCGCTGATCACTGGGAGGGCTGCAATGTGATGCTATTGGAACAAGAAGAAAAGGCGATGTTCTACGGAACGGAAGATGATTGCGAGGAGGGAAAGGCGGAGTTCCTAAAACGTCTTCAGGTGAGATCAGTAACTACACGTTGTGTCCCCTCCTCCTGGCAGTGGGGAATATTTGTCAATGTCGGGCTGTATTCACTTTTGAGATTACACAATATTTACCGCTTTCTAAATTCTCTTGTGCTCTAGAACCGGAGGTGTGTGTGTGTGTGTGTGTGTGTGTGTGTGTGTGTGTGTGTGTGTGTGTGTGTGTGTGTGTGTGTGTGTGCGTGGGTGTGTGTGTGTGTTCATGTCTTGGATTTTAATACTTCTTTGTCTGTTTATCAATCAAAACATTTTAAAAGAAAATCCTCTTTTTTTGGTTTTTGTTCAGACCTTTTCCCTTACAGCTGGAGAGGGGCCGACTTTGCAAAGGCTAGTTCCCTGAAGCGAGACGGGTCATTAATGAAATGATCAAAATAAAGCGATAGATGCTTTTCACGCATACTGCTTACACCGTGTTTTCATGTGTCGACTCGTGAACAGATCTGTACTCAAAACATACAGGTGTGACTTCGATCTCGAGGCTGCATAATTATATGACGTTCTTATGTGACGACGATCTGTTGCGTGTGTGTTCTAATGCAATGCTCTTATGTGACAGTAATATTTTTATGTGATGCTAGTGATCCAATAATATTTCAACCAAAAATGCCCTGAGGTAAAACAAATTTCTTTCTGACTAATT
This sequence comes from Alviniconcha marisindica, assembly GCA_018857735.1. Taxonomy (NCBI): domain Eukaryota; kingdom Metazoa; phylum Mollusca; class Gastropoda; family Provannidae; genus Alviniconcha; species Alviniconcha marisindica. The sequence goes on from JABMCL010000596.1 coordinate 22,538, forward strand.
TTAAGTTTAATACACACTACACACCTCCCCTAACAAAATATCAAAAGTATAGAAAAATATACTGGGGGAAAATGACTTTTTACGTCATGCAACGTCACTGGTATGCGTTAAAACTGGAAAAACGCATCCGCCCTTAACTGGCAGGATTTTTGCAAGCTACACAGAGAAACAATTCACCAAAAGGGTCTAATGCGGTATTCTCTTGTAAAGCTGAATACACTGGGGGCAACTACTTTCTGATGTGTGTGTTAATCGGCGAAAAAGCCGTTATACTATATAATGAAAGAATAGTTTCATTGAATCGACGTTTCTCACACAATAGATTAAAACCTACGACCGAAACAAATAAAAAGGCGCTATGTCTGTGTTATTCTTACGCGTACGTGTAGTATGTTTACAGTATGTTTACTCGTACGTGTAGTATGTTTAACAGTAATCTACTGCTGATCTGATGTCACCACAAAGCATGCAGGGGTGCTACTGATGGTCCCTAAATGTTACGCTCCCGCAGCCATGGCCTTAACATTGAAAATCGGGTTTATGTTGTTGGAGAACGCACGAGGTTTGAAAGGAATAACTGCAATCGGTTGGCCAATAAAGAAACATGTGCACTTTAAACCGACTCAGGTTATGCTCTCCAACTCGAGTCATTGTTTTCGGCATTCGTCATTCATGTTCACAGGGTCATCTGAGTCCATCTTCATGAGGGGGTTCATGCAACTTTCTCCTCTGCATTACCCACATCCCATTGTACATATAAAGCCCTGTTTTCTACACGAACATGTGGTAGAGCGGCAGTCTGTTTTGCAGTTGCATTTCACTACGGGAAGCAGGTCCACTGCTGTATCTGAAACTATGATCGCAAAGAGTGACATTTTGCTGTAGATGAGGTTTGAGGCAACTTGCAGGGTTCCTTTACCGATGTACAGGTGAATAGTTTTGGTATCTACTTGTCAGGTCGAAGCGTGTTCAAGCCGAGTCATCCATACAAGATGTTTAACATCTAATAAATTTATCAGGCTTAACATTCTTAGATTTTGAAGTCATATTCATGAGGCTACAGAATTTGGGCACGTTGGGATGATGTGTATAATATTTATCAACATACTTAGTACGGTTTCTTTTGACATTTTCATTGGAACAGTTAAGCAAATAGTGAAATTCATCTCCTACCTCACCTCTGTCACAAACAGTACATATTCTTTCATCCCTTGGAATACCTAACGATCGTCTTTGCTGGATTGGCAGTCTGTGGTTACTAAGTCTAAATTTCAATACTCTTTGTCTTAGGGTTGGTGGGAGATAGGTTAGATATGATATTGAGGAATTCCTCAAAGCAAAATTTCTTTTTAAATATACGACAATTACAACAGACACTATTTTCTGCTACTCTGCTTTGCAATTCTTGCAGAAATTGATCCCTTAGTCTTTGCTTCACTAACCGCTTAAAACTTTCGATGGTATGAACTTGGTTAGACCAAATGTAAGTAAGTAAACATGGTGCTTAACGTCCACAGAAACCGTACGACTTATTAGAGACGGGGAGAAGGGGGGGGGGGGGGAGGGGGTATGAAGGTGGGGGAGAGGGGAATTATATACCTATCGCTACACTGTCACCACCAGAATGACTTCTGCATTAAGATGGGCAAGCGACGAGAGCCATTTTAATGTTTCAGTAGGAAGTGATGGACAAAGTCACAAGACAGTGTCCATAAACCACAACCTTTTTGAAGAGAAAGGAGAGCCGAAGCGGTATCGAACCGAGGTCCTTCCGCTTACCAGCCTGACGCCTTACCGCTAGGCCAAACCGGCTCACAATCCAAATATAAGATAATCCTAAATTATCTAATAACGAACACACTTTCATAAGCCATGGGAGTTTATAATCGGAAGGGAAGTCAGTTGACCTTTGCCCACAGATGACACAGCTACCCTTGAATTCACTCCTGATTTTCACACAAGTACAATGTTCTTCCGTCGTATGGATACGGCCAATCGATCTCGCACTGAACAACAGGCTTTTGACAGGATAAGGCTGAACCGCCGTTGTTAATAATGTACTCTCCTCCACCACTCTTCTTTCGTCGCGGAAACATTTTGGATCACCACACTTGTCTCCCTTGATGAGCGATTGGCAACGATGAACCATAAAAACACCAATAATAAAAGAAGGATATGTTGCTTTGGTCAATTAAGCCGCTTATCTGCATCAATAAGAGCCCAGTAACAATTCTGATGTATCGACCACTGTTGCGAAAGTGCCGAAGTCGCAAAACACTGGTGAAAACCAAGCGGTGAAGCCGCACCGCCCTACCGCTTTTTTGTTTAGATCTAGCCTCCCTAAATGCTGGAATAAAACCGTAGCCTAAGGAATCTTGAGCAATGTTAATATTTTTTGGAGCCGCACAGAAAGCAGCTGAAACGCTGATGTTCACACAAACAACAGCTTGCATTTCATAGTGTGTCTGCAGGCATTTGAATTTGAATTTCAACAAACCAATCTCACGAGCAGACGAACTTCTGAATTATGCCGCGAAGCTCTGCTGATCGAGTGACCTAGTTATTGGCGCCGAGTTTTGCCCGGCTTTTCTTGTCTGTATGTGTTAATTTACTGCTGATGTTGACAGATGTTCTGGTTTTGTTTAGCTACAGTTGCGATTACATTACAAACTTACCTCTAAATAGTCCTCCGATGAAGACTGGCGTGAAATCTCCCTGCGTGAGGGTCAGCTGTCATTACGTAAACAAACAGCGCATCCGGTATGGCTCGCCAGTTTGGTCATATATTATCTACTTAATTTTTTTAATTGATTTTTTCAAATTCGAATTTTGACCCCCCCCCCCCCCCCCCCCCCAGTATCTTTTTTTTATATTACACATATGTTGCTCCGCATTCATCGATCTTTCAAAATTTGTGATATTGTAGCAGAAAGGAATTTGTCTTATCTTAAATGTCAGTATTCTTGACAATAGACACATTTCTAGTTTGTTCAGTTCACAGTGTCCACACAACCTTCTTATAAGTGGGCTGAATGTTTAGTTCATACCATGAAGGTGATTGAATATAAGTAAGTTGTCTTATATCCCGGTGTGTGTGTTTGTGTGTGTCTGTCTGTCTGTCTCTATGTGTGTGTGTGTGTGTGGCGGGGGGGGGGGGGGGGGGGGGGGGTTGAGGGTGGTGGTAAGTATGAAACAACAAGTTTTTTTGGGGGGGGGGTTGAGGGGGGTGGTAAGTATGAAACAAACAAGTTTAGCCGGGACAAGACAGTGACATTTTTGTAGCTAAAGTTGCTTTTGAGCGAGTTTCTTATATCCGAGTTTTACTGTATAATCTTATTTCAGAGACTGGCAGATTGCAGTTTGCCTGAGCCAGCGTGTGTCCTCGGGGTTCTGAAAACAGCCAAGGGCAAAAAATACCTTAATGACCTGATCAGAAAATATCCGAAGTGCTCAGCTCAAGTCAGCACATCATGCGTCATGTGCGCTGCCACGGACAAAGATGAGCTTCAAGCTTTCCTGAAAGAACTGGAACGAAACATCGTTAAAAGGATCCTTCAGGTCAGAACGAAATTTACATCACAATCGTTGTCGTCATCATTGTTGTCATCATTACTGTCGTCATTTTCGTGATGATCAGTATTATTTCAGCATTCGTTTTAATAACAAACAATAGTAACATTTGCCCACCTCCTCTCCCCAGGAGAGAACGGGGATGTCTGAGATCTCAGTTCCTGTCTGGAATCTCAGGTCTATGATCTGATTCCCAGCTCCTAACTCCTCTCTTTTTATTCTACCTAGACCAAAAACAGATTAAAAAAGAAACGAAAACGCAATCAACAAATTATTTTTACTTTCCCAAAATGTTGATCACCTTAAGATAACCAATGATGCTATCTAAAGGTATGTCCTCGAATAACATCCGCAACGTCCGAGCTGTAAACTGCCGTTCCTTTGCTTCAAATCAGAAGAAAAAAGACAAAAAAGAAAAAGACAAAAAAAGACGAAAAAGCTGAGTATGTTCTGTAGTAAGCAACATGGGATGCAACAGATGACTTCTCTCCCTACATCGATTCTTTCCAGCACTGGACATCAAAATAACATAACCCAACCAAAGAGTGTCTTAGCTCTGCATCTGATTGTTCGCGTCGTTCTGTAGCTTGATAAATGGAATTACCCCGAAAAATCGCGTTCTTTTGAACCTTTCATGTGTTTGGATCCAGTTCTTTATTCTCACCAGAGTCAAGTATATTCTTCACTCGAAGCTTTGATTCACCCAGTCACTGTTATTGAAGCAAACAGAATTTTGAAATCAGTGAATTCAAATTTAATGCACGATTTACTCCTTTACCCATTTCTCAGTCAGATGCCATGTGTGCTTGATTTCTTCACGCGGTCTCATTTCTTTCGTTAAAGGGCCTCTGAACACTGATTTTGACCGATTTTAGCTTCAGATCTCGTCTTTGGTATATTCCACCGACTAAATATTTTCACACAATAAATACAGGTATATATCTCGTGCCTCAGTAATATTTTCATATTTTCAAGTGTCTTAAATGCTTATGAATCGCAAAACAAGACCAATATGTCACGGCAGAATGGGCAAGGGAAACTCAGCTGTAGCCGCGTGACCGCGCGTGTTTTGGCCGAGAGTTTACTTGGAGATGTAAAGTCAAAGGCTAATCGTGACGTCACAACAAGACTCGACTGCCATTGGCATTGTTGCTTCTACAGTTTCAGTGCACAAAACTCCGGATAAATTTGCGAAAAAAGTTGGAAATGGCAACTGGAATACGGCCATACCAGTACGAGCCAGCTGCGGATTTTGGCATCGATTGGGAGAGAGACGAAGTGACGAAGAAGTGTCATGAGAATAGTGGTGGATATGCTTGTGTTCAGTATTGCATATTGTGATGTGTGCGATACTACGTGTTGTTGCGTACTTGCTAAGTGTTAATCTTTTACATATGTACACTGTCTTTGTTCTTTATGTGTGGCACCCACATTTTCCTTTGAAGGAATAAAGAATTTCTGACTTGACACAAGAGCACAGAAGCGAAAATACCTCATCCAACGACAAACAGATGGAAAGCCAAACTCCATAACTAACCTAACTAACCCCTCACTAACCCGGCCTCCATCTAGAAACACAATGGCTGCAGACTGATAAAGCAAATCGCTAATCAGGACTACCGATGACATAGCATCAAACAAATGCAGACGAAAAGAGAAATGTTGGCTGCCTTAATCAGGCAAGCTAACAGCGGGTACAGAACTGGCCAATAAGCCAAAGATAAAAAGAAAGATGTATGGTGGAAGAGAAGAGAGAAAACAAAACAACAACAAAAACAAACAAACACTTCTGAAAGAAAGAGGAGGCAGGAAATGTCAGCGAGCAACGTGAAAAAGGCTGGATACACGTAATCCGTGTTCACGATACAACCCACTTAGCAGTGCGGGGTAGCAGACGCTCACGAACTACCCCACACAAAGAAAGACTGAGCGGTCTCGTTAAACATCGAGACTACCCCCTCACTCGTACATCGTAAATGAACGCTATAACCGAGAAACAAAAGGGCAAGCAAAGAGAAAAACAGTCAATGGCAAGAACCGGTCACTATAGCCCAGCCCCTAACCCTAACCCAGGGAGGCCACGAAATCACCAGTCAAACAAAACTTTTTCATCTTTATATATGATGAAACAACACGGATAAATTGGGAAAAATAAAATAAAACATCCAGTAAAAGGCAGGCTCCATGATGAAGTCTAGCCTGTTGTGAAAGCTAGAGTTTGTGAAAAAGACCCAAGCGCCACGCACCTAACAAGGCTTGGCTACGGAAAGACGGAATGACAAGGGGGAAATAAACAAAGGCCCAACTACTGGCAATGGCGTCGGAGCTTCATCCTCGGAGATTCGAAGTGGAAATTTTTCAAGTCGGTTACCCTGGGAACACCCCTACAGACATGTATTTGAACCCAAACTGAATGCTCAACAGTGTCCGATCTCTGAAGTATTTTTTTCGAAATGCTTTGAGCAGAGCACATCATGGTGTTTTGGTTCCCACTTCTTTGTGGCTAGGTCCCATCGAATCATTGCCACTTGCCACTGTTGTTTTCTGGCTTCATTTTTAAAAAGGAAAAGCATGGAAAGAAAACTCCTTTGTCAACTTTTCACTGCAACCAACTGCAGCACACTCGCTCGGCATGCTTTAAAATTTGCCAGACTACTTTCGGTTCAATTTGTTCAAGTCGTTACTGAGTCATGCGAGTCAGTTGTCTTGTTTTGACGTCACGGAGGTCACGCGACCGAAACCCGGGATTTTCAGCTGCAGACGACGCAGCTGCTCGAAGTGTCGTGTTTGTTTTCATTCAAATCAATACTTTTACGTACCTCAGGAAAATGTCAATGTATCAAACGAACAGCGTGTATGTTAAACTTTAGTTATATAGTACAATATAAGTGATATTTACGACTTAAAATCAGTGTTCAGGGGCCCTTTAAAATGAAACCGAATCTTGAAATCTGAGAATCAGTCTATGATGTACTGATTACTCCAGTTCTTTATTTGCTCTGAGTCATTCACCAGATATTCTTCACTCGTCTCACTTCATGTCTTTGAATTAAACTGAATCTTGAAGTCAGCGAAATCAGTGCACAGTGCACAGTGCATGCAAAAATAAATCACAGAAAAGCGAATACAAATTCGTTCATCGAGAGTATCACCTTGTTTGATACATAGATGCTCAGCGTAGTATCAGTTGCAGAATGGTAGGCATGTTTCGCTGTTCTGGCATTAGCAGCCGCAACTTGACATGTGTACCAACTTGTCCGTGGAAGTCTAGTAAAATTGTAGTGCTTGTGGTGCCTGCAAAAAGAAGCACAGCGTTTGATTAAAGTTTATCAGTCACACACACACAACACACACACACACACACCACACACACACAACACACACACACCACACACACACACACACACACACACACACACACACGCACACACCATACATATCGGTCGAATGTTTTCTTTCACAGAAAATGGAAATTAAAAAAGATTCTCTTGGAACAACATGAGGGGCACATTGTTATTTGTATTTCCACAGCTACAAATAAGGACTAGGCATTGGCCATTAATCAGACGCAGAAACAAATGAAACCTACATCAAAGAAAAATGAAAAAGAACGATTATAGTGTCGTCATACACCCGTTAACCCCAACCACTGCCCCAGCCTGTGAAATTTGCAGGCAGAAAGATGCACGGACGCGATGTTTATTGCCGTTTCTCTGTTAGGCAGCCTGTCGCGTGCAAGCGGATGAACCGCTCAACACTAGTGGCGTTCATTCAACGCCTACCCTCACATTCAACCAGGCACACTCCAAAGAATCTAATACTCTCAATATATACGATTCAACTATATTTATTTACTACTACTACAGCTGCATACCTGTTAAAAAACACACACAAAAGTCTTCACCGGATGGCCAAAGCTCTCTGGTCAACAGATAAATGTTATCCTAAACAGAAGTTAAAGAATAAAACCCATTCACACAGACACACGCGCGCGCGCGCACGACTAAACCTCGTCACCGCTGAGAGTGGCGTAGCAGGGAATGTGACTGGGGACTTAAAGGGCCCAGAAAGGCAGTTTTGGTTTGCAAAGGAACGTTGAAAATCGACCCAATTATGAAAGTCTTGTGCATAATAGACCTTTAAATCTAAAAAAAATGTCACGGGCCATGAAAGTAAGTATTTTTACGAAGGAAGAAATACAGGCCGATCAGGCCGAATTTCGTCTGATTTTTTTTAAAATCTCGAAATAGGGCGCGAGTTTCCGTGACGAGGTCTCTGACGTCAAAAACAGACACTGAGACAAATTTGGCGAATGAGGCGCGTTTTCCCCCAATCAATCAGTCCACAACTAAAATACCACGCGAGTGTGCGGCCGTGGGATGCACAGGCGCAGACCAAACGTTGTTTTCCTTTCACACCTTCCCGAAAGATAGCAGCCCGGGAAAGCTTCACCCTTTGGGAGATTCGAACTGGAAATTTTTCCCAATGGTTACCCTGTGGACACCCCCACAGACATAAATTTTTTTACTAAAGGGTATCGGCCCACGCTTTCGCCCGGCTTTCGCAAAGGGTTGATCCTTGGTAGAGGGAAGGAACGGTCTCTTCGGATGAAACCTCCGTCCTTCCCAAATTTCTAAAAAGGAATATATCCAGACCGCCCAAAGGGGACCCCAGAAATACTTTTTGGGCCTTTTGGCACCCAGTGAAAAGTTTAAAAAATTAAAAAAAAGGGGAAAAAACTCTTTAAACAAAAAAAAGGAAAAAAAGAAAAAAAAGGGAAATCAAAAAAGAGGAAAATGAACACAAAAATCCTCAGCAAGAAGAACTAGTAAAAAATCAGAAGGAAAAAAAGGGAGAAGAAAAAAAGGGATAAAAAGGAAAAAAGAAAAAAACAAATGGACATGGTAAACACAGAGAAAAAAAAGGGGAAAAAAAACGGGAAAGATAAAAAACTATTGAACTACCAACAAATACCCGTCTTGTCTAAGAAACAAAACAAAAACGAGGAAAAAATCAATGAAAACAAGCGAAGAAAGGTAAAATCCGAAAGGTAAACAGAAACTCGGCGGGGCCCGTGACCTTTTGACCAACGAAAACCGGGCCCCAGGGGAAAAATAGCGGCACTCTAACGGGGCCGCGCCAAAGCCACGGCACCAGTCGGTCGGGCAAACGCAGTTGGGGGGCCCCCCAAAAATTTCTCTTTAGCAAAATTTAGGACATTAAGAAAAAAAAAAAGGCAAAACCCAAAACTAGCACGAATTTCCTACCCGCAGAAAAGGCCGTTAAGAAAGAAACTTACACAAATGCCTGTGACAAAAAAAGAAAGAATAGGGCCACAAATGCCCGTGGCAAAGAAAAAAGACCCCCAAAACCCCAAATGTTGGTGGCAAACGAAAAATGGCTGCCCAAAACAGGAAGCCAAAAAAGCTGACACCAAATGAAAGAAAAACCCAAACCACAAAAACTGGTGGCAAAAGAAAAAGGGCTGCCTTAATCAGGCAAGCAAACAGCTGACACCAAAAGAAAGAAAAAAAAAACCGCTGAAACCCCCTCAAAAACGCAAACGGTGGCCTACCTGCAAACATTAGGTGGAAAAAAAACCACCAAATCACAACAGTCTAAAAGACTGCTGTCTGCAACAAATGGGGTTTGGGCAAATACATTGACTACTTTGTTGCGGGCCCTAAGAGCCGAGAAAAATAAAATGTGCCGACAAACAGATGAAAAACCAAACTAACCCTAACTAACTTAATTTAACTAACTCTAACTAAACCCCCCACTAACCGGCTTCCATCTAGAAAAATAAAGGCTGCAGACTGGGAAAAAAAAACCCAAAAAACTAATCAGGGCTACCGATGACAAAACATCGGGATGTAAACAAAAGGGAGACAAAAGAGAAATGCAAAAGGCTGCCCTAATCAGGCAAGCAACAAACGGGAAAAAATGGAAAAAGCCAGAGATAAAAAGAAAGAACGCAGGTGGAAAAGAAGAGGAAAAGAGGAAAAAAAAAAAAACAAAAACCCTTTCTGAAAAAAAAGAGGAAACAAGAAATGTCAGCGAGCAACGAAACAAAGGGTGGATACACGGAATCTGTGTACACGATACAATCCATTCAGCCGACAACAGCACGACAGGGCAACAGACGCACGAATACCCCCCACAAAGAAAGGGAAAGAGCGGTTCGTTAAAATCGAGAAAAAAATCCTTGTACATCTAAAAAAACAAAATAAACCGAGAAACAAAAGGGGAAGCCCAAAAGAAAAAAAAACAGTGAAGGGGAAGAACCGGCAACTAGCCAAACCCCCAAACCCCAACCCAGGGAGGCCACGGGAATCGCTAGTCTATTGAACTAGAACGAACAAACCTTTTTCATCGTTACAAAGATGAAACAAACAAGGCTAAACTGGAAAAAAAACACCCCCAAAAAAAAGGCAGGCTCCCCGATGAGGTTAAACCCCGTTGTGAAAGCTAGAGAAAAACAAAGAAAAAGACCGAAAACCCCCGCACCTAAAAAAAGGCTCAGAAAGATGAAATAACAAGGGGGGGAAAAAAAAAAAAGGCCCAACTCCCCGAAAAAGGGGCTTCAAACCCTGGAGATTCGAAATGGAAAAGTTTTTTCCCGGTTTGGTTGCCCTGTGGACCTCACACAGACCCGACTTCCCCCCGTTTTTGGTTTTCTTGTTTGTTTGTGACGTCACTGCCCGACCGTTGACTTTAGCTTAAAAGCTCTCGCGGAATCCCCGCATTCAAATGGGCGCTGGTTTTAAAAATTCATTTTACCGTTTTTCCCACCTTTTTTTTCCAAAATAACGGCCCAAAAAAAAAAAAACCCAATCGAAGCCTTGAAAAAATTTTAAACAAGTGAGTAATAGACTGTTTCTTCTCCTCGAACGTTAGTACGGACCTATATGTTGTTTTGAAACGATTTGGAGCGATTTTGTTCCACAAAACTGCCTTTCTATGCCCTTTAAGTTACACAACGGACGAAGCTGCTCTTCAGGCGCGAGTAGAACCGCCGACATCCAGCCCGGTGCCGCTCCACGGCCGTCACCTCGTAGATGTCGAATGTTGTCCGTCGTCTGAAGAAAGCTTGTGTGACGTCATCTGAAGACTCCCGTCAGTCGAAGCCACACAGGCCGTTTCAGCAGTGAGCGCCGACCACAAAAAGAAAGAAACAACAACAAAAAACATGTCGAGCACGCATGTGGCACTATCAGTTTTAATAACAATATGTCCCGTTATCCTGGCCCTCCACCACACTACATTCACAAGTAGCGGTGAACACAAAACACTTATACAAGACACTAAAATGATCAGACATTCGGCACCTCTGTCCAATACATTAACCTGACCAGAACGGTCCGCAAGTGCTGCACGGCAAGCGTGGCCTAAGATGACACGAAATGCGACAGTATCTGTCAGCTTTCCAGTAGCAAATAGGCTAGCTATGACAGTTGAAAAGGCATAATTACAACCCACCGTCAACTCTGACAGTTTACTAAGGCGAATAACAGAAGGCTTAGCCAAACTGCAAAAGCATTCTTAATTAAACATTCAGCAAAACAACAGCTGAGCCTTTATAGGTCGCGGTTTCGGTCTAAACCGTCGAGAATAAATTCCATGGCCCTTACCTGCAACCAGGTTAATGAAGAACCAGCTGCCTCGCAGCTTCAACAACAGGAGGTTGCAACTTCTCAGTGACACAATAACTACTATTTCACTTTAAAACAAAGCCTCAACCGGCACAAGCCCCCAGGATCTCACTATGACTCAAAACACGTCGCCTCAAAACCGTTGAAGAGCACCACGTGGCTGCAGTTCACTGGTATGGCTAGGGGGAAAAGAGGCCGAATCCCGACCTTACAGGGTTTATATAACCCACTACAACTTGACAGGTTTCTCTACCCTACCCGAACACACATCGTGTCAACCCTTGGTCAAACCGCAGACCCGTTGCACCAGCGCCGATCCAACCAAATATTTGTCAGCACCGGACACAGCCGTTTCTGTCAGTCCCCTATTACTGGCCAATTCAACAATCACTGAGATAGAGGCTTATGCATAGCAAATGGTCTAAGAGCACATTACTACATTACACTACATTACCGGACTCAGCCTAATCCCCAAACGCTGTTATACACCTTTAATAGAGCAGATAACACCGATCTGGTAGGTGAATTAACAGCTGATAGTGTGTGTGTGTGTGTGTGTGTGTGTGTGTGTGTGTGTGTGTGTGTGTGTGTGGTGTGTGTGTGTGTGTGTTTATCGAAACGAATGGCTGGGTCATTTGCCTACTGCTTCAATTCAGTAACTGTAAAAGGAACGTTATATTCCTATTCGTTTTTTGGAAGAGAAGCAGACGTCTAGAGATAGGATAGGAAAGGGGAATAAAATGACAGCCCTGAGACTCCAGACAGCAGGAATACATTAGATAACCCCGGCTTGCCTTCGGGAAATCAGACACAAGAAATGAACTGAAAACAGAAGAATCATGGGAAGAGCTTTTTGGAATGAATTATAGAAGCAAGGACCGGTATTAGTGATCGCGCTAGATGTTTTTTTTCAAACCGGTGTGACATCTACTTATAAGGTGGCGAAAGTGATTCACGGAAACCGGACATATAATCACTGTAACCGATCGTCCATACTACTAACAGAGCTGTATTAGTAAACACCCAGCTCCCATCCCCGCTTAAATACACACACACACACACACACACACACACACACACACACACACACACACACACACACACACACCACACGCACACACATCACACACACTCACACACACACACACACACACACACACACACACACATACACACACACACACACACACACACACACACACACACACACACACACACACACACACACACACACACACATATATGCATGCACGCATGCGACACGAACTCTCTCACTGTACTGCGTTTGTTGTCGTTGTGTTTGGAACCGGTCAAACAAAACAACAGCCGGTACGTTTGTCCGATTGTTGATTTTCTTTCCAGTATATACTCATCTTATCCGGTAAAATACCGCAGATTACCGGTTAACGCGAACCCTGCGGTACGTAGTCAGAGATTAGAAGAAGAAAAACTTGTCTCCATGGGGGAAATTGTCCTGAGAACCGTCCCAGTGGATCGTGTTCCGAAATTGCAAAAGTGGCAAAATGATATCATTTTGCTGTGTGTTTTGTACACTACTCCACTTTCAGACATCATAGCCAATCACTCAGTCAACCATCAGCTTTTTGCAGACGACACCCAGCTTCAAAAATCAACTCCACCAAACGACGTGCAAAGCCTTACACACGACCTGCAATCATGTACAGATGACATAAAAGCATGGATGTGCAACAACCAACTCAAACTTAATGAAGATAAAACTGAAGCCATTCTCTTCTCGACACCTTCTCTGTCCTCGTGTCACTGCTTACCATCGTCAATCATGGTCGGTACACATGAAATTCTGTTCTCAGACAAAGTCAGGAACTTATCCTTGACTCTAACCTCACAATGAAGCAACACGTAATCAAAATCTGTCAAACAGTCTACTATGAATAAAACGCATCAATTCCGTCCGTAGGTACCTCGCAGAAGATGTAGCAAAACAACTGGTAACTTCTTGTTAATACGTCCAGATTAGACTACTGCAATTCTCTTCTCATGGGCACTCCTAACGCTGTAAGTCAACCAATGCAGAAAGTCCAAAATATGCTGCACGCCTCATTCTCAGAGCCCCACGCCATCAAAACTGCACACCTCTCCTACAGCAACTCCACTGGCTCCCAATTTCTGAACGGATAAAATACAAAACTGCTTGCATGTGTTACAACTCAATCACAGGTTCCACTCCCTCTTATCTTTCTGAGCTGCTACACCTTTACAGTCCTTCCCTCTCTCCGCTCTTCGTCAGACACACGCATGCTCAAAAGCCAACGCTTCAACCGCAAAACCCATGGCTTTCGCACTTTCTCACACTTTGGCCCCCACATCTGGAAGTCTCCCCCAAGACATCAGGCACTCTGCTACTGTCTCTTCCTTCAACAGTCAACTCAAGACATTTATCTTTTCAGAATATTTCAGTTAAACCACATTGTCCTTCACTCCCATCAGTCTGTATAGTGTGTGTGTGTGTGTGTGTGTGTGTGTGTGTGTGTGTGCGTGTGCGTGCGTGCGTGCGTGCGTGCGTGCGTGTGTGTGTGCGTGTGCATTTTTGTGTGTGCATAATTATGCTTGAACACGTCGATATATTCTTTTTTTAATTTTTTTTGGATAACATTTTCCATCTCGATGTACATTATGTGTGTATGCTTGTTCAGCGCTTTGAGCCGCAGGGTAGGCGCTTTACAAATTTCCATTATTATTATTATTATTATTATTATTTGAACATGAAGGGATTTTCTCTTTCTTTCTTAATACTCGTTTGCTGCAATACAGTGTTATTGATCCGTTCACCCTAAAACTGACTGTAGAATTGCCTTTTCAAGTCCGCTCTGAAAACACATTTCTTCAGCCTGTATCACTCTGACTTACTCAGCCCTGTTCGATTTGATATGTGCGTGGTTGTGTGTGTGCGTGTGTGTGTGTGTGTGTGTGTGGTGTGTGTTTGTGGGTGTGTGTGTGTGTGTTGTGTGTGTGTGGAGAGAGATGAGAGAGAGAGAGAGAGAGAGAGAGAGAGAAGAGAGAGAGAGAGAAGAAGAGAGAGAGAGAGAGAGAGAGAGAGAGAGAGAGAGAGAGGAGAGAGAGTATGTGTGTTGTGTGTGTGTGTGAGAGAGAGGAGAGAGAGAGAGAGAGAGGAGAGAGAGAGAGAGAGAGAGAGAGAGAGAGAGAGAGAGAGAGATTTTATTGAACAAACATTACATGTTCATTTCAAGGGGGGAATTGGACTGACGCAAAATGTAGATTTATGTTACACAAAACTATTACAGATTGCAGCATCGAAAATCGGTTAAGCACAGTCTAGTCGTGCATTTCAGATCCAAATTTACCTCGCACATACGCATTAAATCAACCGTTCATTTATCCTTTACCTCCATTACCTTTATTTTTGTCGAACACAAATTGAATTTCATTCATTCACTTGATACAGCTCGATTCCGCATGTCGAAGATTCTGTACAGAAAGCGTGAAAGCTGAATAACAGACTCTTCGTCGTCTGCAGCCATAACACGGGAAAGAGCATTAAAAGTGTCCTGGGTAGTACTGGTACTTGCTATAATGTTCACCTCTTTTCTAAAGTGCTCATATGCATTGCATCTGAATATTACATGTGATGCGTCCTCGATTTCATTTTTACACACAGGACAAAGTAACTGACTCGGAACAGCATATTTTCTGTAATGCATTCTGTGTACATGTATAGGTGATATCCCCAATCTAAACTGTACATAAGAGTCCCTAAAACACCTTTTCTGCTGGTAGTCTATGTATTTTTCACTCTGAAAAATACGTTTAAAGCTGGAATAAAACTCAAATCTTTCTTTGGTCTCGATATCTGTAGCCCAACCTTGTGAATACTGATCAACCAATCTCTGCCTGAAACATCTGAGGAATGCACCCAATCGCCTACTCCCTGTTGAAACCACTCTTCACCAAATCCATTTGTACAAATCAGTTGTATTACATGAAAAGTCCATGTCTTTTTACCATTCTTTTGCAAATGGATTAGCATATTGTTAGCTTTCTTTGTCTTTCTTCTGGTAAACGCAATATTCTTAATCAAAATTTAATACAACGTACAGCTGTCAGAATAAAAATAGGGAATCTGCCTAGATCTCCAAGCACCATAGCATTTGGAGTCTGTAACCCCACATTGAGGGGTCTTTTTCAAGCAAACATATGTTCCTTTTCTGTCGCATCAAATCGTTGATACCCCCATATCTCTGATCCATACATAAGTACGGGAAGAATCTGAGCATCATATATTTTAAAGAACACCTCGCTATGTACACTGCCTAGTCTCCAAAGACATTTCAGTACTTGTGCAGTTCTTGCTTTTGCCTTTGTTGCAAGCTCATTGACTGTTTGGGTTAATGATAACTTAGTAGTAAAGTGTAGTCCCAAGTACTTATAATAGTTTACAACTTCTATAACTTAGTTTCCATACCACCATATTTCATTTGCTCTTAAGAAGCCTCCCTTCCTGAATACAATTATTTTAGTCTTGTGCATGTTGACTGTCATCGAAAAGTTATCTGCATATTGTTTCAGTAGGTTAATCTGAATCTGAAGACATTTAACACAGTATGATGTCAAAATGACGTCGTCAGCAAAGAGCATTATTCAAATCTGTATTATATTCGGAGTACGTTGTACTCAATACAATCCATTTTTGGCGACATCAAGCGCTAATTCGTTGATGGAAAACGAGAACAAAGTTGGCGACAAGACACACCCCTGCCTCACTCCCCTAGGGCAATCGAAGAAATCAGTAAGATTTTCAGGACACCGTACACATGATTTTACTATTTTATAATGTTTTGCAGAGAGAGAGAGAGAGAGAGAGAGAGAGAGAGAGAGAGAGACTCAGTATATATGTATATATTTGATTTTTGTACATGTACATTAACCAACTTCCCCGTCTCCCGTCATGTTCTATGTAAAGTGCTGCGGACTTTTTAAGAATTTGCGATTTAGAAATGATTGCTATTCTTTCTTAACCTGACACAGGTTCCCACGAGTTTGACTGAATCACCTGAGTTCCAAAGCAAAAAGGGCTACTGGGAAAAGAACTACCTGGTCAGAATAACTCTTCCTTCCGATGATTCAGAAGACGTCCATGTCGACGGCCTGAATGGTCACGTGGAACTGGTGGCCAGAGAGATAGAGACATTCACGAGCTTGAACCGGCCTGGGAACAAACGTTTTTACATCCCTGGAAAACTGGGAGGCCAAGCTTGTAAAAAATGGTTCTTACCGATGTTGGACAAAGCTAAGCACACAATCATGTAATTTTGTTTATAATTTGTATTTGTTGTAGAAATATGCGAATTATGTTTTGTCGTTTTGTTCGTTTGTTTTGCAATACTCTTGCCGTATCTACTATTTGTCACCTCTTTGCTGTTCAACAATACTTTTGATGTGTGTGTGTGTGTGTGTGTGTGTGTGTGTGTGTGTGTGTGTGTGTGTGTGTGTGTGTGTGTGTGTGTGTGTGTGTGTGTGTGTGTATAATATCTGTGTGTTATGTTATTCACCCTTTAGACACACGGCCTTGATGTTACATTTAAACTTGTCAAACTCCAATGCAGTAGATACAACACTTTTATTCATACTGATCAAGCAGTAGGCTATATCGCATGACCTTTTACTTAAAGTTTGTCGCTTGTAAGCATAAAACATTTAAACGTTAAATTTGTAATTGTGTCGTGGATTATAGAAACTGTTTCTAGGATTTAAACTGCATAGCGTGTATTTTGAACCGTGCGGTGCTTGATAAGCTAACCAAGGTATAATGCTAATAAAAAATGATAATAACTTTTGTATAGCGCTATTCTCTGGTGTACACAAACTCACTGCACTTTACAATATTTCCAACATTCTTTAAGTGAGAGAGAAAAAATCGAAGATAATATTTTCAAGAAAGTAATACATACTGACAACTAACAATATGTGAATAATGTATATGTGCCGTATGAGAAGCAGCAATATATATTGCCGTGGTATATGGTAACCACGGTAAAGTTAACACTAGGTACATGTAGCCATATATTTATGAGGTATTGAATGACTCTACAACAACAGATGTATACATTTTCGTTGATATACGAATCATGTTTGATAATAGAAAGTTCACCCTTTTTGTGAAACGTTGGCTTTGGCAGAGCACCTTTTATTTACCCGTGGAGAGTATATTTCTCCTTCTTTAAAACATTTGTTCAGTGCCAACCGTTGTGCATTGACAATTGGGCTAGAGCTCTGTCCAGCACCTCTAATGCCAACAAAAGCGCGACACCACTACCGACCCAAATACATTACAATCCGTCATAATCTGCAGTATATTTTGCTTCAGGAAGAATGGTCGGATAGACGAAGAAGAGACAACGGATCAAGGCTACAAGCTCATTTTTCAGTGTCGCCTGGAAGTTCTCAGTGTTGTCGTCGATACTCTTAACGACATCAAGTACAGCATCAACTCTGCTAGTGTTGATTTGAACAAGGAATTCACCTCCTACACAGGTAAACGATCCTTAGGTTCACTAGAAGTTTTAGCAAAAGCGAGAATTAGAGAGCCAGATGAATATCTAAATAGTCAGTTTTATGACACGTTGTCCGTGTCGAAAAATCAGTCATTACCTAGTGTGTGTGTGTGTGTGTGTGTGTGTGTGTGTGTGTGTGTGTGTGTGTGTGTGTGTGTGTGTGTGTGAGAGAGAGAGAGAGAGAGAGAGAGAGAGAGAGAGAGAGAGAGAGAGAGAGAGAGAGAGAGAGAGAGAAATTCTCCTTCGGCCAACGTTATCCTTATGCACAATATTGCAACACAGTTGTACTTGTTGTTGATATATGTGTGTATTTAATACATTGCTAGTTTTTGCCTTGTCCTGCCAATACTCGTTCAAACCAAAATATGAACCAAACGTAGACTTCAACGTTCCGAAGGAAAGATCAAAACACGCAAAAGGTTACAAAAAACGCCTTTGTAATAGAACAATACAAAACAATGTGCACATTTTCGGCACAGTAGCTTTCCACTCAGCAACGGACAACCGCTTAAAGTGCAGTAACATTGAGAGCGATTATAGGGCAAATAAAAACAGGGTCAGTCCGATGTTCCCTAAGTCCCATGCTCCCTCAGTAAGTATAAATGCTTTGTGGCCTTGATTATTGGTCAAACTGACAGTGAACGACCGAAATGTTGGGATTTTGATTCCCGAAAATGGATTTCTGTGGATTTTTCCCAAACGGTCTTGTCGATTCCAACCGAAGCCGGCATAAAAATAGTTCCGTTGCATTAGCCTTTGGTCATCGCCGTGGTCAGTAAGATCCAAACACACGATAGGTTAAAAAGAACGCTGATTTTCATTACAAAACGTGCGCACATTCTGAGGATAACCGACGATAAATGAAAATTGTCTACTTATTTGGTTTTATTTAGTATTGGAGTATGTTGAAGAGTAATCATTTATATTATAAATACTAAATGAAACGTAGACAATTTTCATTTCTCATCGTCTGTTAGTGTATTATGTTTGTTTGCTTGAACATTTCTGATTGAATTTTTTTACATGAAGGATAAAACTACAAGCGTTTTATTGAAGACACACAGAGACTCATTTGGATACTGGTTCACGCCAGGCAAACTTCTGGTAACGGTTGGGACAATGTGTCTCACACCAAGCATTCCTTTGTATGAAATCCACGCTCTTCAAACTCGGGAAACACATGTGCTATAAATACCTTGATTAATTGCCTCTGGCTTGCTGGTAAAACTTCCTGGCCAGCTTTACAGAAAAAAAAGGTTCTGTATACCCATCAAGATGTGGTGTCACACTTATCCAGAGCATTACTAAAGTCCTGCTTACCTCTGAACTGCTGCATGTCTACACTCCGTCTCGTACACTACGCTCTTCTTCCGACACCCGCATGCTGGAAACCCAACAATACAAACGCAAGACTCATGGCTTTCGCGCCTTCTCTTGCTTTGGACCCCACATTTGGAATTCACTCCCACAAGACCTTAGACTCTGCTCAACCCTGTCATCTTTTAAGGCCAAACTGAAAACCTTCCTCTTCTCACAGTATTTCCATCCTAACTAATATCAGTACCCAGTTTCTGCTACAGTCACTGTGTGTGTGTGTGTGTGTGTGTGTGTGTGTGTGTGTGTGTGTGTGTGTGTGTGTGTGGTGTGTGTGTGTGTGTGTGTGTGTGTTTATAGTGCGTTTTTTGTGTGTTTTGTTTTTTGTTTTTTGTATAATACTTTATGTAAATTGTTTTGGTAGGACTATGCTCTACATGTGTATAGAATATCATATTTAGGTTAATATGTATTATGTGAGCGCCCAGGGCGTTGGTGAGCGCATGATAAATGTACATTATTATTATAAAATGGCCATCTAATTACTGCTTTTATTTCACTTACTATAAAATAGCCTGCGAACTGTATCCCAAATCGCTAAGCTTTCATTTGATCTTTGAAACTGCAATGAGTTTGCTAGTTACCCAACAGGGTGTGTGTGCATAATTTTATGACATTTTGATTTTGGAGTGGATTTCCCTCATTTTCTTACCAGAAGCGAAGAACAATTTACCCATTCTGGCCGAGAGGACTGCACGAAAATCCATGCTGATTTGCCAGATGTATATAGAACCAACTAACTTTCACACGAAAGGTTAAAAAGAACGCTTTTGCGAGTTTTCGGGGTAAGCCCCTTTGTCAAGAGACAGAGCAACACTTAAACAACAGTTAAACGGTGAAAAATGAAATGTAGGCTACTTATCTGCGTGTGGTTGTGGTGTCTTTGTGTCCAGTGTCTGAAAGAATGTTCTCAGGTGGCACAGCTCAAAATGATTGTACGTGAGGATCTTAATCTGAGAACAGTCGCCTCAAGATATATTCATCTCCTGACAGATCGGCAATAATATCAGAATTGAATGTTCGAAGGACTTTCTCAAAATGTTCGACCCAGATGGATCCAAACCCTTTTGCGACGTAGTCTCTGGTGATGAAAGCTAGCTGTACCTTTATGGCATCCCCGACAAACTGTCCAATCAGATATTGGACTGCTGAGGGGAAGTTGTGCTTCGACCAGGTTTCCAGAGTCGGAAGCGACTGTTTAGCTTTTTCTTTTTTCCTTTTTTTTTCTTTCAACACACAGTCTAACCATGTTCGACAATTTACCACAGACGTTAACACGTGTTCAAAAAATACTATGTTGAAAATGGTCTACTAGGAGCGATAAAATCAATGTCAGCAGCACCCAACCGTTAGCACCAGGAGGATTCTTCTCTTTCATAATAGCGCCGGTGCCCACAAAGCCAAGGTCACTGTGTCCTTCCTAAATGAGCAAAGCACCCAGGCTCTGGCCCAGCCCCGCAGAGTACCGCCTCGGCTCCATGTGACCTTTCTTCCTGTCAATCCGGTTGGCTGGGCGGATATATTCCTGCATTCAGGACCTCGCAAAAACAGAAAATTCAGAGTTCCATGCATTGTCTTCATCCGACTATGAAAATGCCTTTGAGTCTTGACTCTGATCTGTCTCTGGAGAAGCAAGTTTGCTCCATTGTCAACCCCCTCCCCCCCCCCCCCCTTTTTGTGTGTGTGTTTGTGTGCGGTGTTGTTGTTTTTCTTGTACACCCGAGTAGAGTCCGCTCACTGGTTACGCGCAAAGCTATTACTGCCATAGCACCAGGTTGATTCTGTCCAAGTTGGACTACATAGACTAGGTCAAATCTGCGAAAAAGGGCTTAAATATGAGGAGTTCGGCATTTCGAGGTAGAAGTGGGCAGATAGCTTTTTCTAAAGAATTTTGGTGTGCTCTTTCCATTTCCGGTGTCTGCCAAGGTGTCTTATGCGTATTTTGTGCTGTAAAATTAAATATTCAAAATGGCTGCCGAAAACATTAAAAATCGCTGAAAAACTCTTAATGCGTCCGAAAATTTACAAAAGGACTTCAATAATGACTAACTTTGGTTCTAATATATGGTATAAGAGCACAAGAAAAAGACAGTTCTATTGTCTAATGTCCTTGTGGTGATATTTGCAACCTAATCAGTCAATCCGTAGAAGGAATAAAGTTGACTAATGAGGGGAAGGAACTTGTGTTGTTGTTTTTTACGCCCAATTAACTATGATAATCAGGGCGAATGGCCACTGCTTGGCATTGTCGATCTGAGAGTCTGACAGAAAAAAAAAAAAAAGCAAACAAAACAAACAAACAACAACAGCAGCAACAACAACATTAACAACAACCAGGCCACGTCAAGACATGAAAGCTTCGTAAACAAAATCCGTATCCATAAATTTTGAATGATCAACTATGTCTGAAATTCGAGTAGCATGAAATAACACATCTTTCATGCCAAATTCAGACTGCAGCAATGTTTGGAGATTTGGCTGACAGTTTTATCAGGTCTCTCCTGCAAGCCGGCCATGCTTTCAAGCGCATCGACATTGACAGATATTATGAAACCTCGATCAAACTTGGAACCAGGAAGAGATGAACAAAGGTTCCCAGCCAGTCAGAAGAATGATTGAAAGTTGGGTCATCCACCAGCCTGCCAAATGGGAAACCTGATCCCATCCTAAAATAAACAAAGGTCTTGTTATTAGTAATAGTACATCAGCACCTAAAGTAGTCGACGATACCAGCAAGTCCTAGCCTTATGTACTCTTTTAACATGGGTAATATTGAAGGGACTAACTCTTCGGAAATTTGTTTGATATGTTTTGTTTTATGTTCGTGTACAGATTTATTTTATAGATTGAGATGAGAAAGGGTTTATATATGAGAGGGGTTTTGAAACATGCATTTGCTTATGACAGTTTGATTGTCCTGAAGTGACCCTTTGCGGCTGACAGGACATTAAAATCCAATTACTGACCCATTTTCAAAAGGAACAACAACGGCATACCGCAAGTTCGCATTGTGTACACTAATGGCAAATTAAGTTACCGAGACCAGTGAGAGTGGGGCTTCACTGTCAAGCATGGTGCCCCTTTCCAAACGTCTCGCTACGTGTCGCATGAAACTGGCGCCTATGCCCTAAAGTTTATTAACAAATGGCTTTGAGCTGAGTAATATTCAGGTAAAAGTCTGCAGTTTGTTAGTTAATAAATTGATACCTTTTTCAGAAACCGAAATGGATTTATTTTCACAGCCTGCAATGCAACTGAAGTGGGACTAGCGTATTGGAATCTGCCAAGTATAACAAATGAAAATATTGTAATTATCCGGTTACTGTTTCATGAATGCATAGAGCGTCTCGAAGAGTATATTGTTATATCCTATATGTTTAAGATTCAACTCATAAAATTTGGAAAATAAAGTGGTTTCTGTCTAGGCCTGCCTGTTTGTCTCTGTATTTTTGTGTGTGTTTCTGTCACACAGATCGTGCCCTTGTGGTCAACGGGCTAAACAGCATCGGAACAAATTTCTTCTACTCTCAGCTGGCACAAAAGCTCGAACATGAAGGACTTGACATTATCGGGGACTTTGTACTGCCAGGAGAACATGCTCTTCCATCTTTCAGGTATGTGAATACGAACGTTCTGTTGAACAAAATGGTAAAAACAGAAGTGCAAAGTTTGCATTTAATGCTCGTCCGACTTACATTCCACAAGGAAATGTTCCCGGACTCTCATGTGACCTTGTATAGACGTGTGCGTGTGTTCTTAGAATAAAACTGAAATTAAAATGTCTATAATGCTCAGTGGAGATTTCGACATCCAAGTGCGAAAGATCCCTCGTAAACAATACAGAAGAAAGAGCCAGTTAGTTACTGGATTTTAATGTACCGTAAACCCTTTTACATCAGCTCAAAAACCAGTCACTAAATCAGTTTTTTTCTAATCGACTGTTACAACAACAAAAGTATATCTATCGATGCACAATAACGCATGTTAAGAAACAGCCATCTATCACCAGTGGACAGGAAGATATATTTTGGTGCCTATTTATATTCTGCAGACACTCACGTCGGGAGAGGGTTTGGGAAATACTCTTAGGCGCTCGATCGCCACGGAAACCTGCTTAAATCGCGCGTTGCTGTGAACAGGGCAGCCTGTTCTATCTCGTTGGCCGACATGAGAAACTGCATTATCCAAAGCTAAGGCTGTTAAGAAAAAGAAGAGAGAGAGAGAGAGAGAGTACTTTAGATAATACTTTATTACACAATGATAAAGATTTAAGCACAAGTCGGCTTTGTTTTTACAAATCTGTCCCTAATGACAAACACAGCAACACTCAAATAATTGCGGCAGCCTAAAACACATCTTAAGAACAAACAAAAAACAAAAAAATAGTACTGTCTAAAACTTCGCAACATACAAACTCAGCAAAGTAAGACTGATGCAAATCTGAATTTTCAGGAGAGAGAGAAAGAGAGAGAGAGAGTAAGTAAGTAAGTAAGTAAGTAAGTAAGTAAGTAAGTAAGTAAGTAAGTAAGTAAGTAAGTAAGTAAGTAAGTAAGTAAGTAAGTAAGTAATTTGGTGTTTTACGCCCAGTCAACCATTACGGTTATCTCAGGGCGTTACACATTTTGTCGAAACACAATAACTGTTAAAAAAATGTCCATGTTAAAAACTTATGTAATGGCGTGGAGTGGTAGAAGGACAGGACACAGGCAGTGGAGTCAGTAAAAATGGAGACCACAGCAGGCGTACGGCGGCAAACAGGTTTTTATTGTACAGCAGCAGACAATTTTCAGCACACCCAAAATCCTCACTCGCACGCATAGATAAGAGAACGGCGCGGGCCGCAAGGAACACACGCTATCGCTACAATAAAATCGGCCCTCTGGACCACAAAATGGCTGACAATTGTGTTTCCTTGGCCCGCACAAGTACAATTTCCTCTACAATAACTAAACTAATTAAAACATGAAAAACATCAAATAAAGCTACAGTTACAATCTTTTTAACCGTATAAATAAAATGTACAAACATGACTTATTTTATTTACAACAAGAGTGGGAAGCGTGGCTTGCACCTTCTATAAACAGATTCGTACAACTAAATCACAACTAACACAATGTCAAAATATTAATGTTACTAAAACTTACTCAGAATAAAGTGCACGCTCCCACGGTTAAAATGGTACATAACAATTACAATACAACGCTCTGTAAGAGAAGCAAGACACACTCAAAGACTAGCACTAAAACAGTCGGTGCGAACTTTCGCCTGGGGCGCGTTATCTAGTCGCAGCATCACTGATAAAGTGATATCAAGTAGTCTAAGAATACAACTTAGCTTCTCTACAGTACATAATACTTAATAAATTAATTTCAACCCAAAATAAACATTAAACATGAAGTCAGCTAAGCAAAATACTATACGGCAAAGCATTGATCGACACAGAATTACTTAATCGAGTCAAAACAACGATTCACTACTATTCACTAGTACTAAAAGAGAGAACGCGCCATGCAGACGACGGCTATAAAAAGAATAGACCTAGAGGGGCATCGGCTACTAAGCTCGATCCTGAGTCTAAATAAACGTGTACACATTCTAAGATGCCAAATCATATTACACATGGCTTAGTGCATAAAAAAGGACTAGGTACACAAAGAGTAGGTAAACTACCAAGCGGTCAAAATATTAAGGGAGTAAACAGATTTGAAACTGGCGCGCACCGGCGGCTATTGCCGGTCGGCTGTGTGAAGGCCATGTGGCGTTACGCTACACGCAGCGCTTCAAAACAAAAGCGTCGTCTGCTCCACCAACAGTACAGTAATGAAATTGCATGGATCTGATTACCGGGGCGGGATTATTGTAAAAACGTACAAAGAGCACTTGCTCACACTGATATGTATTCAATTTTTTTTTTACAGTCGTAAGAAGTGGCTAAAACACAAACTGAAAACCTTTTTCTCAAATATATATATGCTTTTGTCAAGTCAATCCATAAAACCAATCACTTCGCTAACGTAAAACAGAAATCCATGTATAAACATCAGACATAAATTTTCAAACCGTTAGTCCCTTCAATATTACCCCCGTTAGGACATGCTGATATAAGAAGAAGAAGAAGAAAATTTGGAAAGCATGAAGGTGAATGGCCCGGCAAGGTCAAAATTCGAACAAGAAAGAAATTCGTGGTAGTGAGCAAAGCATGCGCGGCTACATTCCGACCTAACCCAGGCTTTAAAAGGAGAACATTTATTTTTTCAGCTCTGGGTTGTCAACAGAGAAAGAGCCAATTTTGTAAATATATATATATATATATATATATATATATATATATATATATATATATATATCAGTCTTTTGGGTGATCTGTTTGTAGCCGGTCAGAAGGTTTACCTATAAATCCGCTTCAGCTGCTTTTTGGCCATTCTCAGCAACGTCATCCCATGTCTTCTGGCATAGATTCCGAAATCAGTCTGGGAGTTTTTAAGTTCCTTGATTTGTTTTATGCGTTTGTGAACATACATAAAATCTCGACTTATCAGAATGACCATGATCCAATGACCATGATCCACTTTTCGATCTTTCGCAACTTCGTGGAACGGTTGTTGCGATACATTTTGTTACCCCGACACATGTCAAATTGGATCTACTGCCTGCATGTTTTGTTATAACATGGTGACAAAACGTGCCGATAGGTTCACTCACTGTAGACCTGTGTGCTGTGTCAACTAGTCTCAGGCCGTGTAGACATTGTTGTCCAAACTTACATTGCACACCATCACGCCTTACCCCGACGACATTTGGTTCTTCCACCGACAATAAATCCCCACCGATATTTTTTCTTTAATTTTAGGAGGTTACTGTATTGTTTTGGCCATGCAGTTTGCCCCGTACACTGGCGTTAAAAGTAAAGCAGAAAGTTGGTTAATAATTTGAAGTTGGCTAATTCAGAGTGGAAGCTCAAAACGTTGGCTGTTGTCATTGTTTCAGATGTTGCTATTTAACTCAAAAAGGGGAGCGGCACTTTGTTGTAACACAACATCATTGACATAATCGCGAAGCAAAGAAGATCAAAGCAGTATCATTTGCTTATTATTCAATGGATTAATCAAGTTTTCCAAAGAACTGTGAGCCTCTGCAGAGAAAAGTATGATTTATTGCTTCTAAAATTTAACGACTTGCACGCCACTGGTACTGAATATTTTATTCACTGTACATAGTTTCGTTGTTGTCTAGAGTTTTTATACTATTGATTACTATTACTCTCTCACTCTCTCTCTGCTCCCCCCCCCCCCCCCCCCACCTCCCCCACCCCCCTCAACTATATAATATATATATATATATATATATATATATATATATATATATATATATATATATATATATATATTATATCATGCACTAATATCCAAGTTAAAAAGGCATAATGGCTGCACGATTTGGCACCCACTCGTTGGTGACAAAACGTGCCACAGCAGCTGTCCTTGAGGTCTTTCAAATCACTCACAATTTATATTGTTTATTCCATCTTTTGTCTAGTTCGCATCGGTGGGTGACCCAGGATGAACTGCTCGGCCTCAGTGGTGCTATCCTTGGTGGTTTACAAATCACTGCCCACGTTTCCACTATATTGAGCTTTTGCAAATTTCTCTGACATTTGCGTAAAGTCCATTGCCAATGACATTACTCATGCTGAATTTCAGTGAGTTCAATTTACATTATTATTCACATCTGCGTTGCTTATTGAGTCTACTGAAAGATTATTTTTCGGACTTGTTAATCATCCTGTTATCCTGTGAATGCTAGTTTCAAGCAAGTCCAAAAAGGCAGCAGAAGATACCCTGCAAGAGGGGGACAGCGGGACAAACCTCGCCCCCACCATCGTCATTTTGACCCACCGCCACTGCCCTGTACCGTCACTGTGGGTAATGCCTACGTCACTTTCAAGTCGGGAGATGTTACCGATGAGCAGGTATGGCCGTAAGCTCAAATACTGTACAAGGTGGATATGCGAGAACAATAAGAAAATAGAGGAGTGAGGAGATTGGGACAGGTTTTGATGTAAATATAATTATTATCGTACCTATTAATTACATTGATGCCGTTTCCATTTCTCTCCAAGATCCAAACACGCAAAAGGTTCAAAAGAACGCTATTTATTAGGACAAAACACATGTGAATTTTAGGGGTAATCCCCTTTATCAAGCTACAAAAAGACACTTAAACAACAGTTAAATAGTGAGCAATGAGATGCAGAACTAAGACACTTGTTTGGTTTTGGCTGAGTTATGTTGCTTTTGTGTCAGATGCTTTTGTTTGTTTTGTTTGTGTGTTGTTGTTTTTTAGTTTTTTTTCTTGTTCTTCTTCTTCTTCTTTTTTCTTCTTTTTTCTTTTTCTTTCTCTCTCTCCAAGTTAGCTTTTTGTCTTTTGCCTTTGTTGTAAATTTCGTTTACTTATTACTCTCGCGTTCATTCCCAATGCAAAATATGATCACTGAAAACTGGAAAACTTCGTTTTTCAGGCCGATGTCATAGTAAGCGTTCTGGGAAGCGACATCGACATGGAGACAACAGCTGTTGGTTGTGCCGTTCTGCTGAAATATCCTCACCTTGCCAAGGTGCAAACGTAGCTAAAAATAAATAAAATGTTTCGACACGTGAAATCAAAAATATTCACTCTAGACATAAAATGGCCAAAGTCACTGAAACAGAGCACACTCGCCACAGCACGGTTGGTACGTCATGTTCTGACGCATGTCAATATTCAAAACGCTTCCGGAGAAGCACAACAGGTAGCACGCTGTTGGAATGATGCTCGATATTTGTTCTTCATTAGAAGGGTAGAAATGGAAACTGTCCTAAGAAGAAATATTTTCCAATGATAAAAATCATACCTTTTCAAATCAGATATAGATCTGCGTTCTACATCTTGACGTGTTTCTAAATTAATAGTAATAATAATAATAGTGGTCATTTCTGCAGCACCGTATCTCAAGGACAAGGGTGAGTATATAGTCATGATATTGTATTCCTCGTACACCACTCCTCCCCCTTCCCGCGCGCGCGCATACACACACACACACACACACACACACACACGCACGGCTGCACAGAAGGAAATGAGGAGTTAGTGAGGAAAAGTGTGTGTGTGTGGAGAGGGGGGAGTAAAAAGACGTGTGTAAAGGTGAGTGTGTTATTTAATTTTAACGCAGTTTTGAAGGCATGGGAAGATTAAATGCGACGGCTGTCAGAAGGGAGCGAATTCCATTGTTTTGGAGCACAGTAGGAGAAACAGTTGGCCAAAGGTTTTTGTTCTAACATGGGGGATACAAAGTATCCGTGCGTCTGCCGAAGAGCGAAGCTGCATTGAAGGGGTGTACACAGTGAGAAGGTCAGAGCAACAGGCAGGAGATGAGTCGGAGAAGAGTCGGTGAAGACATTGTGACAGATAGCTGACAGTTTGTAGTCTATGCTGGCTTGGACCGGTAACCAATGAAGATCTTGCAGAAGTTGCATATGATCACGTGTGCTTTTGAAAAGCAGTTTCACTCGAGAGTTCTGAACTTTCTGCAGTCTACTTAGAAGGTAAAGTGGAAGCCAAACAGAAGCGGATTACAATAGCCTAACTTGAGAGAACAAGCGCACAGATGAGAGTTTTGGTTGCTTCAACAGTCAGGTACTGGCGGATAAAACTGACGCGTCTGATTTTCACGAAAGCAGAACGGCAGACAGTTGAAATGTGCTTCTCAACCGTTATGTTATCTGAAATCAAGAAACCAAGGTTGCCTGCACCGGTTGTGAACGGGACGTTGGCAGTGCCAGTGCAACACAAAGAGAAGTTGGCTGAGCGTCGAAAAAAAGAAGAAGAAGCTAGCAGCTAACTAAAATTAATGAGCAGAGGCTGACATGTTTGAACCAGTATGGTCCGACGACACAGCGCAGGATGCCCCAGCGGCGATCTTCCCCGCGCCTTGAAACGAGAAACGATGTGTAATTGAGAAGCAGTGGCTACACACTTTAGACTGACTGTGACCTATGCGGATTTTAAACGCTTGAAACGCACGATCACTTGGATTGTTGCTAACGCGAAAAACGCATTTTACAGATCAAAGAATAATTGGTCCACGCAAAAGAATCAATCATCAGCTATAATAAACGGGTCAGTCCAAAAGCCTGGCGTTTTAGTCTTGCTACTTCTTCTTCTTCATTTAAAAGTCCAACTTCAATATATTGAAGTCAGACATGTGGGGTGGTTTAAAGTAGAAGAGCGCATTTGTATGGATGGGTAGGGTGAGATAGGTTGGGGGGGTGGGGCGGCTTGGATGGGTTTTTTGGCAGGTGGGTGGTGCATAGGGGAGAGGGAGAGGCAAGCCTTGCCTTGAAGCAGTCCACGGTGGCAGCCGTCACAAGCTCCTGGGGCAGGCCATTCCAGTATGGGATTGTTATAATATATCGGACGCGTGATCTGGAACTCTCTCTCTCTCTCTCTCTCTCTCTCTCTCCTCTCTCTCTCTCTCTCTCTCTCTCTCTCTCTCTCTCTCTCTCTCTCTCTCAGGCATTTTTCTTCACACACTTTTTTAAAGTCAAACCTGAAAACCGACCTCTTCCCTTCTGGATACTGATTTGTCGTTTTGTTCCTTCTCATTCTGCCAACCCACCACCACCAGTAATGTGTGTGTGTGTGTGTGTGATAAAATGAGCGTATCCAGAGGCCTTTATAAGCGCTTCTGGCTCTTATGCGATGGGCGTCATAAACAATATATTTATTATTATTATTATTTGTGGGACGAATAATGTCCGTCTGTATTTTTATTTTTATATTTTTATGATCTCTTGTTTTATGAAACAGAAATGAAGTAGCGTAAAAATATACACAAAAAAGAAGAAGATCCTCTTTAGAATTTAGGCGAACAATTATTGTTCAAAGAAATACCACAAGCTTCAGCAACACGCACCAATATTAATTTTCTGCCGGAATGGAAAGAAAATTTAATCTGAAAAACATTTCTTCAAACAAATAACACGCGAACATCATTACTGGGCAATATAAATCAAGTCGGCTTAAGACGATTCCTACGGCCCCAAAAATGGATCTATGACGCCCGAAACGTGGGTCTAATTCGCCGTATTCAAATAATTCATTCGTTTTCAACCCGGACAAGTCAAACTTTGGTCTGGAAATGAAAGAACTTCGTCAGAAAGACAAAGGGGAAATATTATTATTCAATTAATTCATTCGTTTTCAACCCGGACAAGTCCAAACGTTGGTTTGGAAATAAAAGAATTGCGTCAGAAAGACAAGGGGAAAAACTCCAGGAAACGAACCAATACTTTCTTTGAAGATGTCAAACTTCATGCCATGTGTGGACACAAAACACACCAGAAACGCGAAGGATTTTTCTGTGGATCAAAGCCAAGTTCAGTCCACCTAATTTTGTCTCGGCAGAAATACAGTAGCTACAGAGACAAGTCGAGAAAATGCTTCCTCTTCTGTTATGGTGCTTTACGTCCACAGAAACCACAAGGCTTATTAGGGACGGGCGAATGGAAGTGGGGGAAGAGGGAGATTATAATTTTATGTACATTTCGATACACTGTCACCACCAGAATGACTCCTGCATTAAGATGAACAGCGATGAAAGCCATTTTAATGTTTCAGTCATTGTGAAGGACAAAGTCACAAATCAGTGTCCACAAACCACAACCTTTTTGAAGGGGAAAGACAGCCGAAGCGGAATCGAGCCTTCTGCTTACCAGCCTAACGTCTGTATTTCATTCTGCAGGAGAATGACATCGCTGTAGTCATTGTTCTTTCCTGCACTCAGTCTGCTGCATGATAGCTTTCGCATGCAGCTGGAGCTTATGGAGACAAGGTTATGATGGAACTTGTAAAAAACAGGATGTTCGGCGGTGGTGGCTCGAGACCTAATGTGCTGCTCTGCGTTGGCCCGCATAATCAAGAATCGGTTGAACAAGGGTTTTGTACAGTTTCTTTTGTCTTTTTGTTTCCAATTACATAAAAGAATCAAAATAACGCAAATTATTAGGAAAAAACACAAGCGAATTTTCGGGGTAATCACTTTTACCAAACTACAAAACGATACTTAAACAGTCAAAAACAGTGAAATATTAAATGGAGAGCTAATCCACTTATCTTTTTTGGGGTGAGCTATGTACGGTGCTTGGTCCGGACATAGTTCATCCCCCCCAAATAAGTGGATTAGATCTCTATCTCATTTTCATCGTTTTTTTACTGTTTAATTGTTGTTTAAGTGTACCCCTAAAATTTGCATGTTGCGATTTTCCTAATGAATATCGTTATTTTGAATCTTTTATGTGTTTGGATCATGTTTTAGAACGCCAGCAGTCATTCTTTTTTCAGATATTTGTTCTTTTCGTTTCCGATCTTGACCTGGTATAGCCGTAATGGCTGACTGGGCGAAAAACACTTACCTATTTACTTCCGATCTTGAGGTTGCGCCGTAGGAAGCCAAGTGTTTTACTGGCTTTGTTGGTGATGGCTTTGATGTGGGCGTTCCATTTAATATCGTCCTGAATTTTGGCGCCAATATTAGTTGCTGTGCCAATGTTTTCAATGGTGTGTTCTTGTAGTTGCTATTGTGTCTGCCTTTTGTTTTGCTTGCGGGTGGCATTCAGCACTGTGCACTTCTTCGGATGGAAACTCAGAGACCACTCCTCCAAGTTAGTAAGGGGGTTCAGGCCTTCTTGAAGCACTTGTTTGTCTTTATCTGGTTAATGGTCTTGCTGCACATGGTGGCATCAGCGAAAAGGCGGATTTTGGACTTAATGCCTTCAGGGAGGTAATTTAGGTAGAGGAGAAACAGAACTGGTCCGAAGAACGAGCCCTGGGCGAGTCAACGGATAAATGATCAGATTTTGCCCCATCCACCACTACAGCCTGCTGTCTCTCTTGGAGGAATCCCTCTATCCATGCATTGAGGCGGCCCCCAATGCCATAGTGACGCAGCTTGTGAATGAGCAACGTATGGCTGACTTTGTCGAAGTCTTTGGAGAAGTCGAGGACAGTGGTGTCCTCCTGGTTGCCTCTCTCCAGCTCTTCAGTTGTCGTATCAATGTAGCCCAGGAGTTGGGTCCAACCCGATCGTCCACGTCGGAAGTCATGCTCCTTGTGGCAGAGGGCGTTGCTCTTCTCCAGGTGTGACATGGTGGCACCAGTGATGATGTGCTCCATAGGTTTGCAGGCTACGCATGTACTTTTCAATTATTAGTACTTTAGTACAATTATTAGTAGTTTAGTACTTTTCTCCTGTGCTTAGTACTTTTCTCCTTTTTCCAGGGGTGAAATGTGCCAGCTTCCAGACTACTGGCAATGTTTTAGTGCTGTATGAAGTACGGAACAGAAGTGTGAAGACTGGGGCGAATTCTTCTGCAACCGTTTTCAGAAGCCTTAAATTATTCTATCGGGGCCACAAATTTTGCCGGAAACGATGAAATGGTGTCCTATTGTGGGAAAGCAGAGTGCGCCTAAGACTTCGCGCGCTACTGTTTTGCCATCGAAGAAACAATGCAGACCACTGGGGTTTTATAATAATAATAATAGATTATTTATGGCGTCCCATCTCGCAAGTTCCCAGGGCGTATGTGTAGCTTGCTGCCATATGGCACTGGTATTTACCATTATGAATTTATGTATAACATAATAAAAAATAGTTTTTTTTATTCTTCCTTTTTCTTTTTCTTTAAAAAAATCTGGTATCGATAAATTAGATGGAATGGTCGACGATACCAGCATGTCCTAACCTTATGTGCTCTTTAAACAGGGGTAATATTGAAGGGACAAACTCTTCGAAAATGTGTTTGTTTATGTAGTCACTTTTTATGTTTGCGTAAGAACTTGTTTTGTGGATTGACTTGTGAAAATGTTTATTTACGAGAAGAGTTCTGAAATGTGAACTTGCTTATGACAGAGTTTGATTGCCCTGAGGTGACCCTTTGCGGTTTACAGGACGGGAAATCCAATTACTAACACAACACACACACACACACACACACACACACACACACACACACACACACACACACACACACACACACACACACACACACACTGCAAATGCCTGCATTGTTGGTGGTTGGTTGGTGGAAAAGAGAAGAAAAGATGCAGCAAATCAGACCCTTTTCTTTTAGGTTGTACTTTGTTTTCTGGTTCCGTTGTTCATATGTAATTATTAACGGGAGATGTATGGAATACTGTGGTAAGGTAACACATACAGATCTGTAAGCGCTTAGGGCTTCGTTGGCCGCATTAGGTATGGACTTTTATATTCTCCAAATAAAAATCAAACTAGTAGTGTGGTAGTAGTAATCTTACTGTGGCAGAACGCAGAAAGATGGAATCCTAGTTAGAAAGCAAAGCAAGTAACCCAGACATATTCCAGACTTAAAAGAAAGAATCTTGGATAGCTCTGGTTACTTACTGGTGTGTGTGTGTGTGTGTGTGTGTGTGTGTGTGTGTGTGTGTGTGTGTGTGTGTGTGTGAGTGTGTGTGTGTTTGTGTTTGTGTGTGTTACAGGCTTTGCAAGAGAAAGACCTGGACTACAGTGACGTAGAAGCCGGTTCTGTAATCACGACTCCGCTCAGTCCAACCGCACGTGGCGCAACGCCGACTACTAATGTGAAAGTGGTGTACCATGCCGTTCTTGACCTGACAAACAACCCCTTCGAAGTCAGTCATTTGTTTGAGTTTGCCAGCTCGTCGTGTTGCCATCATAGTATTCATAGTTATACTAATGTGACAATAACTGAAATCAGCCTCACATTGTCAGGAGAAATATATCCCGCATAACTTGCGAATCGTCACTGGTTCCGCCACTGGATATCTGTCTGAACTTGTTTAGTTCTTTCTGCCATTAAGACCTCTTTGCATCTTTAGCATACCATCATCCCAAAGAAACCAAAATGGGCAACGATCTTTCTCTTACTCCGCTGTTAGGACCATGGAAGCCCCTACCCTTCTCTGACAGACAATCATTTTCGTATATAAAGTCCAACTTTTTAGTAAGTTAGTCAGTTCTGGGATTTCAACGTTCTGTCAAACGTATAGGGCCACCTCAAGCCGAATCAATCACATACTTAACTTCTACACACCAGTCCAAAACGCATGACACTAAGGCACAAGTTAGTCTTATCCATTGTTAAAAACCAGCATCAGTCTATCAATCAATGCACAATAACACATGTTCTGGTACCTATTTATATTCCGTGCGTACTCACCAGGGGAACCTGCTTAAATCGCTTGCGTCTATGAGCAGTGTGACCTATTTTATTCTGCGGGTTCACACGGGAAACTGCGTCAGCTAAAACTAATGAGGTTCAAAAGTAGGGAGGGGATTTTGGAAAAAATGAAGGTGAATAGACTGGGAAGGGCAAAATTTGAACAAGGAAAAAAATCCGAAACATGCGTGGCTATATTCTGACCTACTCCAGGCTTTAAAGGGAGAACATTTGTCAGCTCTGGGTTGTCAACAGAAGGGACCTTAATTTCTGCGTCCGCAGTACCCCACTGCGGGTTCCAACCTTAAAACCTTCCTTTTCAAACAGTGTTTTGACTGCTGAACTGGTTGTGATTCTGGCTACCATGGTATATTTTCGGTACCTATGCGTGAGAGAGGGGACGGGGAGAGAAAGATTGTTTCATTTATTAATTTATCTGGCCTTTTTTCTCTTGGTTGTACATTGTAAAGCGCTTTGTGCTTCTTAGAGTCGGCGCTCTAAAAATCTGCCATTATAATTATCTTGACCTGCACGCAGCTCTGCAGAATGCAGCCAGCCAGCAAACATCCATCCGACTAATCAGCTAATGAAGCACACTACATGTTTTACCATATTAACTGTGGGTCGATTTCCCCCGTTTAAAATGTCTAACGCCCTCATGGGCCAGATTCGCACACAATACGGATTGTGATTGGATTTTAACGTACCGTCAACTGCACATGGTCACCTCGTGACAAATCACACATTCAAATTCCTTTTATGCCAACTCAGAACAGAAGTCACCAAATCACCTATCTGTCT
Organism: Alviniconcha marisindica; assembly: GCA_018857735.1. Classification (NCBI taxonomy): domain Eukaryota; kingdom Metazoa; phylum Mollusca; class Gastropoda; family Provannidae; genus Alviniconcha; species Alviniconcha marisindica. Next base: position 57,737 of record JABMCL010000596.1, read on the forward strand.
AATTCACTGTTACAACATCAAAAATCAATAGCATGTTTGGTACGTCAAAAACCAATTTGTATGCCACTCCTTGGTACCTGTTTATATTCCGTGGGCGCTCGCCACAGGAACCTGCTTAAATCGTCTATGACTGTGAACAGGGTGACCGATTTTACTCTGTCGGCCTAAACGGGAAACTGCGTTTGCTATAAACAGTTAAAAAATAGGGAGAGGATTTGGAAAAAATGAAGGTGAGTGGCCCTGGAAAGTCGAAATTAGGACTAATAAAATAAACTACCTGGCAGTAGCAGAAGCATGCATGGCTATATTCTGACCTGCTCCAGGCCTTATATGGAGAACACTTCTCAGCTCTAGATTATCGATAGAGAGGATCTTAATTTCCGCGTCGGCAGTATCCCCCTGCGGGACACAATACAAAGAAGTAGGCTGCTTCTAGTAAGAAAACTAAATCTAGTGCATGATTAGTGACAACAGTCAGGAGGTATTTGTAGTGACCCAGCACAAGCTTAAACATTCGCATTTTATTTTTAGTCAGTGGATGAAAGAAAGACATTGAATGATGGTATGTTTCGACTGCAAAACTAATAAGGTTGACCGCTCATTCTTCTACTTTTCTGCTAAATAGACAGATTAAAATCAAAACTTAATTTGTACCCTTTCACCGTCCACTTCACTGATTAACAACCCCAATAATTTTCAGAAAGTTATCTTCCTCTAACTGTTGCTGCGCGCGCGTGTGTGTGTGTGTGTGTGCACGCGCGCATGCGTGCGTGCGTGCGTGCGTGCGTGCGTGCGTGTGTGTGTGTGTGTGTGTGTGTGCGTGTGCGTGTGTGTGTGTGTGTGTGTGTGTGTGTGTGTTGTTCTAGTATTGTTATGTATAATTGTATATTATTTTAAGGGCATGTGCGAGTGTGGTCATGTGTTTGTTTATATTGCATTATGGTATTGTATTAGTATTATTATGTTACACTACTGCATTATGTGAGGCGCTTTGAACGTATATATGGATATGCATCATAGAAATACCATTTTGACTGACTGATTTTTACAACAGGTAGTCGAGCAGATCGTGACGAAATGCCTGAATCTTGCAAAACAGAATGGTCTGACTTCCATCGCATTCCCTCCTCTTGGGCCGGGATTGAGATTTGACTATGACAGCCACACGGTGGCATGTGCCATAATATCAGCCGTCAAAACCATTATGCTGGACGATCCGGGCTCTTTACGGGTAAAGAGAGAGAGAGAGAGAGAGAGAGAGAGAGAGAGAGAGAGAGAGAGAGAGAGAGAGAGAGAGAGAGAGAGAGCACAGTATTTATACACAAGGGTTTGAACATCTCTTTGCTTAATCAGAAGTCACACTGCTACATTATTCAAAGCAAGCAACTGCCCTTGCGTTCGAGTCGAAATGTGAAAGTGTAAAACATGAGAGACGTAACAACGGTACACAACCTTCAGCGTGCGTAGGCCTACTTGTTATACAAGATACAACTTTATTAATCCATTGTTGAAATTACAAGGTCTGCCATATCCCATAAAGCGTATTATATAAAAGCTCTTCCAAATTACAATCCATTCGCACAAACAGCTGCCTCCCATTCATTCCAAACATTTATGCCGGGGTTCTTTTTGTGCAGAAGTTTCTTGAAATTCTTCACGCTAGAGTTTACCGGCTGGTAAACCGAGAAACTTTTGTCTGCATCCAACAGTCCACAATTTAAATCTTGCACTATTTCAGGATTTACACAAACCTTTGAAACCCCTTCTGCGTGGTCTTCACTCTCTATTTTAACCGTCGGGTGAAAAAACCTGTGTACCAAGGTCAACAGTCCTCTCTCTCTCTGTGCCTGTTGCCTTGACTGATACAGTGAGAGACTTCTTTTGTTTGCATGCGAATGAGTTGGGACCCACTCCTTGATAATTACCAGTCTCTCTATCCTACGAATAATACAGTATATCATAACTTTCAACAAATATATATCTGTGTGTGTGTGTGTGTAAAACATACCAAATCACACGTGGCACCAAAGAATACACACACACGCGCGCGCGTGCACGCGCACACACATGAGCTTCGTGCGACATACTTTCGCGCTATAAGAAAGCAGCTATCAGCGTTCTTATACCTCACCCAAGAGTCAAAAACACTATACCATGGTCAGACGTCAGGACTGCTGCAAACATGCATCACAGATGCCGTTATTGCATTGTCGACAATGTAGCTTTTGCAAAGGAAAACACCAACGAAACTTCTGAAACCATCAAAACTTGAAGCTTGGGATTGCGTCACGAGCAGTTAAAAAGAAAAACAGCATTATCATCAACAGTAGGAGAAATCAGTTTCCAAAGGAAAATTAGACGAAAACAAACAAAAAACGCTTAAGTCTTGGAGCAGTTTTCGTTTCTGCAAGGTTCGACGACGGAAGAGTAAAACAAACAAAAAAGGGGGAAAAAGAGTTATATTTTATGTATAATATCTTGACTTGGGCAAAGGGGGTAGGTGTCAGGCATAGGTACCTGAGTAATTTTTCGATTGATTGTTTTATTTTACTATAGGCTGTGATTCGAAATGATGTGTGCTTGAAGGTGAATGCTATTTCAACAAAGTTTACTGTTTTTATGGGAATTTGCACAACGGAAGATGGCCTATACTCTTCAGCTGACATATAACACCCCAACAAACGTATAAATTATGTGTTACAGAGAAATAGCGAAAATCTTTGAAGACTAATATTTAAAAACAGCAACGAAAACGTTGTATTATGATGCACACAAAAGCAAACCCAAATACGATACATCGCAAGTACACTGCCATGCATGAACAATATTCACATGCGTACGCCCACCTCACGCAAATACCCATGGGTGCAACACAGACTCATGCACTCACATCGCATGTACATTCGGCTGTGGAATCAGGGAGCACAGACTACGGGGAGGTACCCGAAGTAGGTCCTTTACAATCCCACTATACGTCCAGATTGCCCAGGCTCACTTAAAGTTATGCACAGTAGATAGCGGGCAAATTCCCAGAAAAAAACCCAGTAAACTATAGTGACAGTGTATTTAGATTCAAGTACATGTCATTTTGAATCGCATCCTATAGTAAAACAAACGAATCAAAAGAAATATTATGCAGGTGGGGCAAATTCTCACAAAAACAGGAAACTATTGTTTGAATGCATTCCCACCCCAGCAAGTCACTCCAAAAGTTAAAACCCTGCTAGTAGTAGCTGTAAATATTTCTGCGCGGACATCACAGAACTTCAGTTTTCTCAAAGAATATAACTTGCTGTGAAATGTTTTATTTACTGCATCGACGTGGCATTTCCAAGACAGATTTCCATCGAACATTATTGCTAGGTACTTACACATCTTTACTCTTTCAACAGTTTCTCTTTTAATTTCACTCCCACTATATTCCCTTTGATTCCTTCTAATATCATTAATCATTTCCTTCGTCTCTCCCACATAATTATAGGTGGAGGTAAATGTATATCGTATTCTGTGAATATTAATTTTCCATGAATTTAAACGGATCTAGTATACAGTCCAATACGCTTAAGTCGAACGTGCTGGGAAATGTAATTCCTTCGAGTTATCGGTTGTTGTTTTTACTTATCCGCCGACTGCTCGTGGCGCAATCGTTGGAGCAGTCAAGCTTTAATTTTTAATGGATTCAAAAGTTTCATTCGTGTTTTCCTTTGCAAAAGCTACATTGTCGATAATGCAATAACCGCATCTGTGATGCACGTTTGGAGCAGTCTTGCCGTGGTAGAGTTTTTTTGACTCTTGCGTGTGAGCGCTTTTCCCGGCGTGTAATTCTGATAGCGCGCACGTCGCACGAAGCTCACGTGTGTGTGTTCTATGGTGCCGCATGTGATTTGGTATCAGTTATACACACTGTATCAATCGGAGATCACCTCCATCCGTCCTCGCGCATGTGTGCGTGTGTGTGTGTGTGTGTGTGTGTGTGTGTGTGTGTGTTTTCTGGTGCTACAATTGTATGATCTGGCATCTTTTATATACAATCTGCTGCATGACTCGGAGATCACCTCTGTCCGTACGTGTGTCTTGCACACCCTTCCTCCGTGGAACAAAACAAATAATGAACACAGAGAGAAGGAGATAGTGAGAAAAAAAAAGATTTTTTTTTCTCTCTGTGAGAATCAAAACAAACATTGCTTGCTCATGCTGGGTTGGGAGGATTCTCCATCCAGTGTTAGCGGAGCTGGTAGCTCAGTGGTTAGAGCGCCGAGCTCGTGATCGAAAGGTCCCTGGTTCGAGTCCCCGCAGGAGCGGCGAGATAATTTTCTGTTTTTCGTGGTCAACTTTCTGTGCTGACTCTTATTTCGGTATCCGTTCCACCTCCGTGTTACCGCAGTGGCACGTAAAAGATCCCGGCCATTCAGCCAAAAGCGCAGGTGGCTGGTTACAGCTAAACACACAGGCACCCTATACCTATGTATCTTTGAATGATGTGACATTGTAAACTGGTGCATTGTTGCATGTGGCACCAGCCGTGTATCAACCAAATAGCTCTGTCAGTACACCAATTCGTTGCATATTTACAAAACGCGCTATAAAATATGTAGTCACTCATTCCGAATCACATGCCACATGAGTGGGTGTGGTATGTGTCATACTGTGGATGTGTGTGTGTGTGTGTGTGTGTGTGTGTGTGTGTGTGTGTGTGTGTGTGTGTGTGTGTGTGTGTGTGTACGCGTGAGGAGGTGTGAGTGTGTAGGTGTCTGTGTCTAATCGTATAGTAGGTGGCTGAGTGTGAAATGCTTTAGTGTTGATGTATGCATTTACCGTATATTTTGTACTTTTCTGATTGCCATGACAGTACTTATGTTTTTCTGACTGATTGTCATGACAGTACTCGTGGTTTTTGATTGTCATGTTCATATTGATGTGTGCATTTATTGTACTTGTGCTTTTATTTTATTTTTTATTTTTTATTGTCAAGTGGATTTTGATGTTGATCATGTACAGCGCTGCGAGCTCGTGAAATTTTACGGGGTATAGCGCCATATAAGAGTTATTATTATTATGAGCACAGTGAGTCTGCTCGAGAGCAGAGAATGTTACTATTAATGGAGCTTTTATGGTCACAAAATCTTGTAGATACTGCGAAATGGAGTGAAGGCATGACGTTTTGCACACATGTACTATGATCCTAACTGAATATTTTTAGGCACAAAAACATCTTGGCACTGACCTCCTTTGGCTATAATTAGCAATACAATTAGGTCACCCTTCACGTAATGAAGCAACACCAAAACTACAGTTTAAAACTCATTTTTTGGTAATCAACACCAATTGCGATCTTCCACACAAGCACTATGCTCCAGGAAGACCTGTCTGGTCCATTCTAACACTTGGATTTCCTGAGACTATAACAGTATCTGTAATTAGGTCATGGAAGACACAGATTTTTAATTTGTCATCCAACCTCTCCAAAAAATTCAGAACTTTGCTGCAAGACTTGTTCTCTTGGCACCCCGTCACCACCACTCAACACCTCTCCTGGAAGAAAACTGCACTGGCTTCCCATTTCAGAACGTATTAAGTACAAAGTCGCTTGTATGTATTTCAGTGCCATAAATGGTTCTGGTCCTGCTTATCTCTCTGAACTGCTGCATGTCTACACTCCGTCTTTTAAAGCCAAACTGAAAACCTCCCTCTTCTCACAGTATTTCCATCCTACCTAATATCAGTACCCAGTTTCTGCTACAGTCAGTGTGTGTGTGTGTGTGTTGTGTGTGTGTGTGTGTGTGTGTGTGTGTGTGTGTGTGTGTGTGTGTGTGTGTGTGTGTGTGTGTGTGTGTGTATAGTGCGTTTTGTTTTTATTTTGTATAATACTTTATGTAAATTGTTTTGGTAGGACTATGCTCTACATGTGTATAGAATATATTTAGGTTAATATGTGTCATGTGAGCGCTCAGGGCGTTGATAAGCGCATGGTAAATGTACATTATTATTATTATTATTAAAATCTGTTACTGAAATTGTTTTGAAATTAAAGCATGGACTTTAGGCAGATACAATGCCCCTCGGCCTGAAAGATACCCAGAATGTCAGGATACCTTTATCTGTTGACTGAAGCAATGTCATTAGGTCACGCTAAACGGGTGTAAACGTATCCACATAATTGATCCCCATTCAGCGGAGCTCTTATGGTCACAATATCAGGTGCATACTGCAAAATTGAATAAAAGCATGACGTGTGGCAAACATGTATGATTCTATCTGAACATTTTCAAGTACGTAGACATCTCGGCACTGACCCCATATGGCTATAATTAGCCTTGTAATATGGTCACCCTGCGTGTTCTGACGGCATTACCCAAACTGCGGTTCAAAAGTTTTGTTGTTGTTATCAACATCACTGTCTTGTGATCTTTCACACCAGCATTATGCTCCAGTAAGGCCTGGCTGGTCCATTCAGACGTTTGCATGACCTGGGGCTAATACTAAATCCATAATTAGGTCACACAAAACAAGATTTTGTAATTCAGACTATTAAAATCTCTGACAGAAATTGATTTGAAAATGAAAGCATGAACTTTGCGCAGATGCAATGCCCCTCAAAGAATATTTTAGGCCTAAAAGATACCTCAAATGTCTAGACACAGCTGTCTGTTGATCGTGTCCACGTAACAGATTAAATCCATTCATTTGCACTGTCTTTCGTGAGGGAAACAACTTTTTTCAAAGCTTCAAATTAACAGATAATGTAAACTATGAATTAGTTGTACACAATATTAAAAAATAATTACTTCATTAGCAGAGCTGCCCCTTTCTAGTAAAAAAACTAAACAAAAACTGCCTAATCGCGATGACAGCTCTCACCACGTACGCACAGGGCTATGCACAGCAAGCTGCCTCGAAGCATTTGCATCTTCCTCCGCACGCTTGTTTGCAAGTACAGCCAATCCGTTCATAAAAAGATTCTTGCGCTTGGGATAGGTAGTCCACAAATGTCGTCCCGCCTTTTCCTCTATTTTGTTTTTCACTCAACAAATGCTCCACGGCAAAAGAAGCTGAGCGAGCTCAAAGTTTGACATAGTTCACATGGTCCAAAGCAAAACGTCAGGGCTTTAGTTTAGTCGGACATTGCACGCACGGATGTTAGTCTCCACAATGAACTGAATGCACAAGCCAAAGGACAGAGCAGGAAATCAAGAAATAGAGCCCAGTATTTAAATTGCGGTTGTTCAATCTTTATCTGTCTTTGCCATTGTTCGGAGCTGACAGCATGATCATGCTCAAACTCCACATAAGAAAGGAAATAAAGCACACTGCTGCAGAATATGCAGCGCTGCCGCTGTAGCCTGGTGGGCATGTCTTGTCCTCACAAAATAAGATGTTTTTACACACACCAAAAATAAAATAAATGCAACGCTGTTCCAGCAGTTGTGATTGCACTTGGCCACCCAGAACAAAATTTAACCACTGTCCCGGCCATCTCAACATGAAGACGCCCCCACCCCGCCCCCAATCATGATCACATACTTGTTACCAAACGATTCAGGCCACAGCCACTGTATCTCTTTTGGTACTGCGGAGAGCGGTTGGTCCATTGTCAGCGCAGGAGTCCGATTTGATTTATACGTTCCACTGCTTCCTTGACCAAATTCACGACACGGTCGAGTAAGGCAGTTGCGTGGGCATTTTCAAGCAGGAGTGGCATCAAACCAATGTTGGAGACTGGCTTTTCCCATGACATTAATCTCTACTTGTGATGGGTTGAATTTCTAGCAGAGTGTACGTAATATATGCCTTAGGTCTTCTTTTTTCCTGTCATAACTTTTAATATCCTCGAGATGACTGGTTTGCAGTGTCCTTGCAACAGAGGCAAAAACTGTTCTGATGGCGGACAAGGCACTGGAAGAACGTACGTGTATATGGGTCATTCTGAAAACTGGACCAAAGAGGGTGCCGCTTTCCCGATGAAATAAAAATTAAACTAAAACATGAAACTTTCTAAACTACCGCTATATTTCTGATGTAATGTGTTTGGAGAAATAAGGGAAATGCCACAAAGGGTAAATGCATCATTATTTCTTGTGCTGTGAGCCTTTATTTTGGGGTAAAAATCGCGACATTTTTATGGCCGCCATTTGTTACATGGCTATGGGAAGGTTAACTGATAGCAGATATTTCCTTGGAATCGTTCATGATGGAATAAAAACAGGTTTCATGAGAAAGAAGAAGGCCAGTTATTACATACAAATGGTATTTATTGTGTGTTGCTTGCTATTAACAGCTCTAAACAAAGGAAAGATAATCAGTGTCTGGCACGTTACCGATGGTGTCTTCTGAGCGTGTATCACGATATTATGACTTGTTCACAACGGAAACTAAACAACTTTCTTTTTTTCATCAGCTTGGTAGATAACCACATTTCACCTTATTTTTAATCCTGTTTGATGACATGAAAGTAGATACGAAATAAATTACAGTCATTTCTTCAGGGGTGGTTGACGTGGTGTCTTAAATGGTGTAACGTGCGAGAACACAAAATAATTATTTCTGCTTGTACCATTGACTTTCGACCTACCCTAACGTACCAGTCCACATCAGCTGACTTGCGGCAGCAACGTTTGACCTCTTTTTGCGCTGTGTGGTGTGTATTATTTTACTAGAAAAGGGGAAAAACCTGTGGTGTCTTCAGGGTGAGGGATTTTAACGCTCGTGCACATATAGTTCCCACTCGGCTGAGTGTTCGTTTGCAATCTGTTGTATCCAAACTTGGTATTGTGGTGCACCACCATGAGCCGGAATGTCATGCGAAAAAATGGGATTTAGCTTCAAGGTCAAGGTCACAGTATGGGCTTATATAATCAAAATACGACAGTTTCTACTATGTCTTTTATTAGTTCTAGACGAGTGAGTATTTTGCAACCAAACTCAGTTTGAGTGCAGATCATCATAAGCAAAGAACTGTCCAGTGAAAATGTTGGATTGCTGTGTTCAAGGTCAATGTCACAGCCAAGGTTAAAAGTTTCAGTTAATGTTAGTTTGGATGATATCTTATGCATCGCTGAACCATTTGTAACCAAACCCAGTATGGTGAGACATCATTATAAGCCAGAGCGTCATATGAGAAAAATGGGTTTCTGTTTTCAAGGTCAAGGTCACAGTAACTAAATTTCGGTTCATACAATCAAATATAACTATTTATATGTTCTGAACTGCTGACTTTTTGGGGCGACCAACTTAGTTTGACAGTGAATGTTCATAAGCTGGAGTGTCTTGTGAAAAGGTTGCTTTGCTGTATTCAAGGTCAAGGTCACAGTGAAGGTTCTGAACTTCAGTGAATGTTGCCGGGACAATATCTCTGATCAGTCAAACTTAGTATGGTGATGCATTATCATCAGCCAAAATATCATTCAGAAATATCTTTTTGCTATGTTCAAGGTCAAAGCCACAATCGTTTCTACTAGATCTTCAGAAATACTGAAACTTTTGCAATCCAAATTAGTTTGATGGTAAATCATCACAAGACAGGGTAAGGCACCGTGAAAAGATTTTCTTGCTTTTACACAGGGCGTGAGACAGAGAATATGGCTTGGGGGACTGTGGAGTAGATTGCTGCCACTCTTGGCTATCCCGATATCTAAAGCAGGGGTAAATACCGGTTCCAATCAAGTAAATGTGGAAAAAAAACATTGCTTCTGTAATGAATATACTTGTTTATTAAGTTTTTTGGTCAATGGCTCAAGTGTGATTCTTATATCCTTTTGTACTTGTGATGATGTCCACATAACATGTGAGACAGATTACTAATTAAGTGCGATTGATTATTAACTTTAGAAAACAAGAAACAAATATCCCTCTGACATGTGTGTGTGTGTGTGTGTGTGTGTGTGTATTATATATATATATCTATAGGGGGAAGAAAAGAAAAAAGGAAAAGAGAAATGTGTAATCTATTTCGTGCATGTCCTTACTTCGAAGAAGACATTTTAAACCAAAATCGTTAAAGAGGCAGGACAACAACAACAAATTATGTCAGAAGTGACAGATATTCCTATATTAATTGGGAAATATTATATAATAAAAAGGCAAGAGTCAAACTGGCCACTGAGCCGACTCTATTCATGCATTTCTGGTGTCTTCTGTAATACGCGAAACACTGACCTATGACGTAACATAATGAACAATTAACCAAGTTCCGTCACCCTGTCAATTTATGTTTATATTTATGTGCACAAGAGATGTCAAGCTTTGATTTCCAAATAATAATATTAAAACATTCACACTTTGAATTTTTACCCTCTATGTCACAGTTTTGACCAGTTTTCAGGAGAATGACCCATATATAATCAGCAGGCAGTTGTGATACGCCATATTTCCTTGTGTTTGTAGCTACAGATTCTGACAACATCCGCTTTTCACCCTCATTTTCTGTCTGTCGAGCTAAGGACACACTTGTGCCGTGAAAAGCACCTGAGTCGGAAATGCTCGGACAAATTATACCCCTTCAGCAAGTCATCTTTTTCTGGTTTCAGCATGGATTTTTAAGCCCACAAAAATGGCAAGGGAAGTTTCTGTCTCTTTTGTGTCTCTAAAGTGATGACTCCTTGTGGTGACTTCTTACTATGGAAGGCAATCGTTTGCGAAATTAACAGCGCGGCCTTATTTTATGATCATTGATTGGCTTCTGATTGCTTTATCACATATGGTCCAATCAGTATGAAACTTAATAATGTTTCTAAAGTTGGTGGAACTGATTATCTTGATATGTTTCTTTGAATTTCCGTTGGAACACTTTTACACATTAGAACGGTGATCTGAGCAGCTTTTGACAACTGAAGTACATCGGATTTTTTACTGCAAGTAATATTATTGGTCTCTCCAAAGTCTTTGTCAAACACAAGAACTATTTTCTTTGCCATGCTGTGTTTAGACAAAGTCAGGCCCAGCTGCTAAGATTTTCTCACGCAACCTTGAGGTGTGCTCATTAACATCTGTTCGCCCCACATCTTTCAGGCAGGAAGAATACAGCTGACCAAAGTATGGCATGCTAAAGACTGAAACATTCTCTCTGACCTCTGATGTCTTCAAAATGTAAGCAAATACAGTTTAGCAAAGACAATAGCACCTACGTCTGTTTTCATCCTCGCATTTTTCAAGCACAGGTTTTAGGTGGGCATGTGAAGAATGCAGAAAAACACTTTTTGTGTACTTTGCTTCGCTTCCGACTATGTTAACAGGTGAAAGTTTCTTAAGCAGATGTTGGTCTTGAAGCTGATGTGCGGAAACCTGGAAAGCTGCTTCAAGTCGCTTTCCCTCGTACGATATTGTTTTTAAAAATGTGACGAAATGAACCAAACCGCTCACCGTACTTTCTTTTCGCCCGGCAGTAAACCATATGAGAACTTTGTTTCAATGAAATAATTCGTTTTGTTGCTCACACTTCAAAGTAATATACTAAACATATAACAACAGTAGCTTACATTTTCTCTAAAAATCACTCTAGACTCATCATAGATCGAATATTTACAAAATCGCAGTGGAATCAAAAGGTGCTATAGGCCTAGATCTAGATCGAGTCACGCCCACTGAGCTAGAGGCCGGTGGATCAGTGATAACGCCGACCAAGACAAATGACCAGAGATGCAAACTATCGGCAGCTGAGACATAAATCCTTGTGTTTCCAGACAAATAAAAAGCAAACGGATGAAAAATAGAATTAAAATAGCCTGTGATTTTTATGCATAGAAGTTGTTCTCGGGCAGACGGACATCACAAAGCAGTCTAACAGTTTCGTGTCAGGACACCTTAATATGTACCCCGGTACAAAAATCCTACGCTTGGTTTTTGTAAGAATGAAGTGCATTTAGAAAAGCCTGCATTTAAAATTCTTCAAAATAATGCTGTTCTTTTCATTGACTGTGCTCAGAACAAAATAACAAGTGAAAATATGCGCACATTGATTTCTTTCGTCGACACTTGTGTGACTGTGCTCAGAACAAAATAACAAGTGAAAATATGCGCACACTGATTTCTGCGCATATTTTGACTTGTTATTTGTTCAGAACAAAATAACAAGTGAAAATATGCGCATACTGATTTCTTTCGTCAACACTTGTGTAAGACAAGTGTTGACGAAAGAAATCAGTGTGCGCATATTTACAAAATAACAAATTGCACAAGTGTTGACGAAAGAAATCAGTGTGTGCATATTTTCACTTGTTATTTTGTAAATATGCGCACAGTACTTAATACTTACTACAGATGTTGTTCATGCCGTTCAATGCATCAAAAGTGCAAAAGCAAAAAGGTTCTTTGTGCAACATTATCAAAATATTAATGTACTTTTTGTTTTGTTTCCTTATGTATATATTTGTATTTTTATTATTTTTATTTGCGAGTTCAAAAATCGTCGAGCACCGGAAAGCAGAAAAATATGCTAGTATGGGTGACAAATGCAGTCACAATGGTACTAATTAATGCGTGGACAATCTTTGATCGATTAATGTGTCCCTTATGGACGGCTTTGAACATGTCTATGTGGCTAAAAAGTCAATATTGTTAAAATTGTCAATGTGCGAAGTGCAGTGAGATTTTTTTTTTTTAGATCTGTAACTTATGCCCTAACGATAATAATAATAATAATAATAATAAAGTTCAGTGTGTGACAGCCAGGAAAAGGGTGTGGGGGATAAAGAGTCAACCCGTAGAGGGAGGATCAAGAGCTGGTATGCCAAAAACGCGATGATCTTCGAACTTCTGTTGTGACAATGCAGTCGCATGATAAACCAAAGCCAAGCTGCTTACAGACACAGGCAAAAACAATAACATACAACTTCCACCTACGTAGAATGTTTTTGTTTAAAGCTTGTAGGTGGCCAGCAGCTAAGTTAGGAATCTGGCAGCATTCAACAATGAAATAGACTTGAAATGTTTGGCTTCGACTTATCCGAGTGGGAAAAGAGGAAAACATGTTCGACTTAGTTGAAACTCGACTTGTCCGTTTTTGACTTATCCGTTGTAAAATCGGTCATACAAAGAGAGACTCTGGTGGGGGCTGTGTGTGTGTGTGGGGGGGGGGGGGGGGGGGGGGAGAAACGATGTCGACTTAAGCGAAGTTCGACCTGACCTTTTTTGACTTAAGCATGTTCGACTGTATTATTCTTGCTAAGTACCTTGGCCAAGAGAGTGTCGCAGATTCAGTTTTTGTCAAGAAGACTCAATCCCAATACTTCTAAACATGATACAATGTATCAGATTTGTTACTTCTGCAATCCCGGTTATGCCATGCATATAGTACTGTTATTGAAGTGACACAGGTCAGAATATTGTTAATGCCATTAGCATTGCATATAACTCCGATGTGAATATGGCGAAACCTTCCCCGAAGTAAAAAGACTTTTGCACTTTTAAATCATAAATGACAACTCCTTCTCTACTGTCTAATGAATCCAAAGCAGAACCATGAGTGATTAAAAATAAAAAATAAAAAATATCTGGATAGTTATTTACATACTCTGTTACTTAGGTAACCAGAATATTTGCGTTTTCGTTTTTCTTGGAGTCAGTAGGCTACATAATCAGTATCAAATTTGCCATTTATGTATTTCCACTGTGGCATCTGCGGTGATGGTGGTAGAATTGGAACAGATATAATATTGATATTACAGTCGTTAATCACGTCATTATATAATTCTTATTGCCTGAATAGATAGTTTGTATTGAACTCTTTTGAGATAACTCTATTTGAATCTATAATTATTTCTTCTATAAATATTGTTTCTGTTACCGAATGAATGACCGCGAGGATTCTGGTGCCATACTTTGAAACTGCTGATTTACGTTGTTCTAAGAGGGATGCCTGCTTCTGCATAAGATTTGACCGTACCTTGATGCACCGGAGCACCAAGAGTTAACTTTAATTGCTTTACTATCGATGTTTCGCAATTCCCATACGAGTATGTTTGGAGCGGGGAAAAAACCCTTTTTGACCGTAGATCAACTTGGATCTGTCTAAAAATACGCGCCGATGAAGTAACGTTTTTGTTGTTGCTGGTGGTGGTGGTGGTGGTGGTGGTGGTGGTGGAGTCTTTGTGTGTGTGTGTGTGTGTGTGTGTGTGTGTGTGTGTGTGTGTGTGTGTGCGCGCGCGCGTCCTAACACCAGAACTGTGTACTATTTTAGGAAAATTCAGTCTTCTTCAGGCGTCATTGATTAAATATTCAATATGTAGCCTCCCGTTCAGCTTAGTAGTTAGATACACACCTAAAAACATTGCATATTGTTTATAGTTTAATACTTGCAAACAGTATACAATGTTTTAGGTGTGTACCTAATTACTAAGCTGAACGGGAGACTACATATTGAATATTCCAGTTCAAGTAATTTTTGTTTTGTCTCCATTGTTAAAAAGGAGTATAAATACGTGTTCTCTCGTGATAATTCAGATTTTTTAGAAGAAAAAACAATTCATATAATACACGCTTAGTTTATTTAAATCGGACTGACAGACCTTTCGTACATGGTTTACCACCCTCTTGGTCGCATGCTGTCTGAAGATTATGTTGACCCAAGTAGACATATCAGCCTCATATTGTACCACACGTGTATAGTTTATAATGCTTTTGGGAGATCATGTATAAGAATATATACGATAAATGCAATAACTGAGCCCTGTGGAATACCCTTATCAGTATCTTTGTTGGATGAATATATGCGTCTTACCTACTCGGGTACAAATACATCTTTCATTTTTTTAATGTATCACACCAGTTATCCACATGTTGTTTAGTTTATAAAGTAGTTTAACATACCACATAAGTTGTCATAAGATTAAAATATAAATAAATTTAAAAAATGCGGCTAAAGTGGTTTTTTCTCCATGAAAAGATTGCTTATGTCTTTTGAGTTTTACTAAATGATCAGTTGTACATATTTTCCTTTCCTAAAATCTGCTTGATTAGCAGGGATTGTAAAAAAACAAATTCACAAAAATCTAGCAACCGTTTAAGCATAATCTTTTCCCTTATTATACTAGCTTGCGATGTAAGTGAAATTGGTCTGTAGCTGGTAATTGCTGACCGTGGTTTGTCTTGCTTTAGAATCGGGATTATTACTGACTGCTTCAAGCTCTTCATTTAACCAGCTTTTTTCTTTTCTTTTCGTTTTTCTTCTTTTTATTTTGGTATTGTTGTTATTGATCGCCTCATCTCGAGATGAACACTATTTTCTTCAGAATGGCAAGTATAGCGCTATCCTCTGCTTCCTAGCAGACCCACTGCGCTCTACAGTGCTCCCGATAACGCACAACTGCGGGTCTATTACGCACAAATTACAATTTTGACGCACAGATGAGGGATCCGTGCGTCATCTTGACGCGCACGTATTTTCAAAGCGATCGAGATAGTTCGACGGTCATTTAGCGCATCAACGACACCAGATCGACAAGGTTCGGAACGCAAAACTCTGCTTGTCTAACCACATTCCTGTCGGCGATGTTGATTGGTATAAATGTCATTTCCGGCAGTTGTATTTTAAAGCTGATTGGTGGGAAATTCACTTACTTTCTACGCTGTCATTTCCTTTGTGCGCTTTTGTCATTTCGGCTGAAAACATGTCGCTTATGCCTGCCTTACATGTGCGAAAAAACGCTCTGCAGCAAAGTTTGATGAAAATATTATCATTCAGGGAGAGAGAAGTATGAAAGCAGCTCAAAAAGATCCTACCGCAACCGTAGTCGTTAGCGTACGTTTGACTGGTGCAACTGTAGTATGTAGCGTAAATGCGACTGAATTTTGGCAGAGGCAAATACGGCCTCCCTCATTTTTACTACTGTAGGTAGCGTAAATGCGACTGAATTTTGGCAGAGGCAAATACGGCCTCCCTCATTTTTACTTCTACCCAGTAGTAAAAATGAGGGAGGCCGTATTTGCCTCTGCCAAAATTCAGTCGCATTTACGCTACCTACTACAGTTGCACCAGTCAAACGTACGCTAGCGACTACGGTTGCGGGAAAATGCCTCTTGCAATTCCTCAGTGATCTACTCTTTGCCCTGGCAGCCAAATGATTTATTATAATTACCGTTTTTGCGACAGCTACTTTTGTACTTGCTTCCTTCACAGATGTGCTGTATTCCACTGGAACAACCTCGAACAAAACTGAGGTTGTTCAATGGCTGTTCGATGACTGTTCCGATAAAAAGTAAAGTCAGTGAAAGAAGCAAAATAAAGAAGTAATTGTCGCAAAAACGGTAATTACAATTATTTGGCTACCTGATGGAAGCAAAAATCACTGTAGAACTGTGAGAACCTGAGATCAGGGCGGGGACATTTTGCGACCGTGATCTCCCACCTAGATTTTTGTTGTTGTTGTTATGCATTTGAAAGAAAGAAAACTTCTAAAATGACTCAGATTGAAAGGACAGAGGGAAAAGTTAATTTTTTATGTATCATGTACTATGTAAATGTGAAGATAGTAATGATGGAGCATTTGTGGTGTGATGTTTTTGTTGTTATTTTTGTTCAAATACAAAAACAGTTGCTACAGAATATTTATATAGACTACTTCAGTCTAGGCTGTTTGACCCATAGATGTCTTTGACAGGGCGTCATACTGACCCTCCCTTAAACTTGGAACCGTTACAGTCCCGGTTGGTACATTTACGGACATGCCTTCAGCAGCTGAAGATGACGCCACAACTGACACTGACGAAGAGAAAAATGACAGAGAGCCGGGGCAACAAGGTCAGTGTGCCGTAAAACATGCTTTAAAAACATAAGTCGTTTTCTGGGTTGTAACTTACGGAAGAATTTCATACTTTAAGATCTGCATAATACTGCATATCTTTAGGTTACAGCTATGCTGTTGTGTTTCATGTTTCTTTTTTTCTTTTTCTTTTCTTTCTGTGTAATACTGCATATCTTTAGGTTACAGTTATGCTGATGTTGTTTTTGTTTGTTTGTTTTTTCTTGTTTTTTGTTTTTCTTTTCTTCTTTCTTTCTTTCTCTCTTTTTTTCCTCAGTATTTACCTGTTGCAAAACCATTTTTATTTTATTTTATTGTAATGGAGTGGTTCGGTAGAAGGACAGGACACAGGCAGCGGAGTCAGTCAAAATGGAGACCACAGCAGGAGGCGACGGCAAACAGGCTTTATTCTACAGCAGCAGACAACTTTCTCAGCACACACAAAATCCTCACGCGCACGCATAGATAAGAGAACTGCGCGGGCCGCAAAGAACACACGCTATCGCTACAATGAAATCGGCCCTCTGGACCACAAAATGGCTGACAATCGTGTTTCCTTGGCCCGCACAAATACAGTTTCCTCAACAATAACTAAACTAATTAAAACATGAAATACATCAAATAAAAGCTACAGTTACAACCTTTTAAACCGTATAAACAAATGTACACACATGACTTATTTAATGTACAACAAGAGTGGGAAGCGTGGCTTGCACCTGTCTATAAGCAGATTCGTACAACTAAATCACAACTAACACAATGTACAAAATATAACTGTCAATAAAACTTACATCAGAATAAAGTGCACGCTCCCACGGTTAAAATGGTACATAACAATTACAATACAACGCTCTATAAGAGAAGCAAGACACACTCAAAGACTAGTACTAAAACAATCGGTGCGATCTTTCGCCTGGGGCGCGTTATCTTAGTCGCAGCAGCGCTGATAGTGATACCAAGTAGTCTATGAATACAACTTAGCTTCTACAGTACACAATACTTAATAAGTTAATTTCAACCCAAAATAAACACTAAACATGAAGTCAGCTAAGCAAAATACTATACGACAAAGCATTGAACGACACAGAATTACTTCAATCAGTCAAAACAACGATTCACTACTATTCACTAGTACTACACAGAAAATGCGCCATGCAGACGACGGCTATAAAAAGAATGGACCTAGAGAGGAATCGGCAACTGATTAAGCTCGATCCTGCGTCTAAATAAGATCTAAATAAACATTCTAAGATGCCAAA
Source organism: Alviniconcha marisindica (assembly GCA_018857735.1). Lineage (NCBI taxonomy): Eukaryota > Metazoa > Mollusca > Gastropoda > Provannidae > Alviniconcha > Alviniconcha marisindica. The sequence goes on from JABMCL010000596.1 coordinate 75,726, forward strand.
TTATATTCCACATGACTTAGTGCATAAAAAGGACTAGGAGAACAAAGAGTATGTAAACAAACAAGCGGTCAAAATATTAAGGGAGTAAACAGATTTGAAAATGGCGCGCACCAGCGGCTATCGCCGGTCGGCTGTGTGAAGGCCATGTGGCGTTACGCAACACGCAGCGCTTCAAAACAAAAGCGTCGTCTGCTCCGGTTCCCGGGTTACTAACAGTACAGTAATGAAATTGCATGGATCTGATAACCGGGGCGGGATTATTGCCGGTAAAAACGTACAAAGAGCACTTGCTCACATTATTTTTTTACGAATGTCTGTACTCGTATACATTGTACTGTCACAGCCAGATACGCAGCGAAGTACGAACCTCTCTTCAGAATGTGAAAGGTTTCGACCACAAATTCAGCACGATGCTCTGATCGTGTGAAACCAACAAGTGACCATAGACCCACAGCTGTCAAGTGACCATAGACCCACAGTCATCATCCCCAGCCCCAACTCCCACTAGAGTTTATATGTGAGCGGGGAGGGGAGTCTTATGTAAGATACCGTTAGAAATCATGCATCTTCCCTCTGGCGAGAGCTTACTTCTGAAGTTACTGAGTGTTTTGTATCCTGCCACTTTTGTTGACTGCGGGGTCACCTTTGTAAAGCGGAGCTGTTGCTTCACAAAATAGGCCTGTGTTACTGGGTATTGAGGCGAGGCCGTCTAAAGTACCTAGAAAATGAGTTTCGAAAAGAAGTTCAGCTGACCAAGTCTTGTTAACAGATCTTTCATCTACACTATCCAAGGAGAGGATACATACCATTATATTCTTTCAAATATTGCACAATTTGAAGATACAGCCATTTGGATATCAGCCAATTTAAAAGCAGATTTATGGAGAAGCAAAATTGCAATTCCTATCATGGTATTATTGGTGTTACTGCATACCGTAAAGTCAGGATCAAGATGCATACCGTAAAGATCAAGTAAAATCTCCCCATCAGTTTGACACTGAATTAAACATGTAAAACAGTTATCATTACTACTACTAGTACTACTTTACTCCTTCGGTACTGTAGTGTCTGTCTGTCTGCCTGTCTGTCTGTCTGTCTGTCTGTCTGTCTGTCTGTCTGTCTGTCTGTCTCTCTCTCTCTCTCTCTCTCTCTCTCTCTCTCTCTCTCTCTCTCTCTCTCTCTCTCTCTCTCTCACACACACACACACACATATTTTCAGAGTTTGATTCATGTGACAAATGAGTGCATGATCAATCCAAGCGCACCTCTTTGGCTATCTGCTGCTGCAGTGGGGAGAGGGGAGGCACAGAGCAGCGAACTACCTGAACTAGAAAAAGGAAGACAATTGGTGTTAATGCCCAGTCAACCATGTTATATCAGGTCGATTGAACAAAATAAACTAGAAAGCTATATGACGACTTGATGTAACAGATAGTATGAAAATAATAATAACTCTAATCATAGGGCTGTAGACCGTCTACACGGCGCAAACGGAAGTTTGTGCAGAGTTACGGGCTCTTGGCTCTAGGGCGTTCAGCGTGTCGTAAACAAAGGCTGTGATTGAGCGCAGTAGGACACTGAGTTAGTCACGGTGTTTAGTGCTGGATTCGTGTTTAAAAGGTTCCCGAATCAAATGTATGAGATGTCCACTAAGTGTTTCACAACGGAAAGACAAAGCATTTGTGAAAACAATAAAGTGGAGGTGCAAAACAATAGAAGGAAAGAAATGAGAAGGAAGACAAGGACAGTAAAGAAAAGGACCATTCACTTTTATTCAGTCCGATTCAAAGATCCGGATTTGTGACATATAAATTGTGATCACCTGAGTGTATGATTGTATTTGTATGTAAACAAATAATATATACAAACACCAGTTTCAACGGTATCATTGTCAATGGGAACGGGCCAAATAAATTCCACGTTTGTTTTAAACTACTGCTCATTTCCCACTCTTTCCTTAGTCAAAACTTACACCCTCCTGATCTGCTCTTTCATAATAATAATAATGGGAATTTCGTACAAAAACCCAAAATGCTTTACAATCAGTCCAACATGAAGTAAAAAATAAAATGTGTAACAATATTAACTTCACAGTCACACGCTCACAGCCTTGTGCACACACTCAGAAATCCACGGAAATAATTACAAATAACACAGGAAGGGGATTGGGGAGGCTACATATACTGATATAACCCCTGCTGTTCCACAGTTTATGTGTGCATGTGCATTCCTTCTTCATATATGTATATGTGTGTGTGTTTGTTTGTTTGTTTGTTTGTGTGTGTGTGTGTGTGTGTGTGTGTGTGTGTTGTGTGTGTGTGTGTGTGTGTGTGTGTGTTGGTGTGTGTGGGGTGTGTGTGTGTGTGTGTGTGTGTGTGTGTGTGTGTGTGTGTAATGAAGTAATGTCTTGTTTTTGTTATGTATGCCCCGTCTGACTGTATTCTATTAAATGAACATACAAATTGTCTTTTTTTATATATATGCCAAAGTTACTTTTGTTTAGTGTATCTGAGACATTAACACATAACAAAGCGTGTGCAAATTTTTTTATTTAACCAAAATTATTCTTTTATTTTGTGTTGATGTAACAACACAAAACAAAAAGCATGTAATGATGGGGGGTATGCTTTCATGAGATGACCCACATCAGACGTGGAAAGAGCCGACCGACTCAAAGATTTGTGTGTGTGTGTGTGTGTGTGTGTGTGTGTGTGTGTGTGTGTGTGTGTGTGTGTGTGTGTGTGTGTCTCTCTCTCTCTCTCTCTCTCCTCTCTCTCTCTCTCTCTCTCTCTCTCACACACACACACACACCACCCCACAAACACACACACACACACCCCACACCCACACACACACACACACACACACACTCACAAATTTTGGTGACAATTTTCAGAAAGTTTTTACGGAGGTCTGTCAATAATGGAAAATACCCCCCCCCCCTTCTCCATTATTCTCACCACCATCATCAGCTGAATAATTCAAACAAGTAGTACTATCAGCACAGTTCAGTGCATCTCCATGCTGAAACGATTGAGTCATAATAATTAGTATTTACCAATATGGTAATGTAATTAACCATAATATTAATAACATATATTTCTGGTGTCCCATCTCAGGTAAACCCAAGGTGCTTACAAAAAAGCAAAAGGGAAAAAAAGCCACGAATTGGGGACTATATACACTGCTTCATTATCAATGATTCAGTCACACAGTACGAACAGTCAGTCAGCTGCAAATCTACACGCTACATAATGTCCGGGGGGAAGGGGGGGGGGGGCTGTATACTCACAATCCCACATCACTCTCCCCCCCTTATACTTTGTATCTCATGTGGCATGTGCATAAATGCACACACATATCATTAATTACTTATATTTCATCACTGTTAATGATTAAGGCTGCTACTTATTCATGATTAAAAGCACTTATATGTAGGTATGTTAGTACTAGCTAGTAGCTGTAGAACTTTGTAAAAAGAAATTATCTAGTATTTACTGAATCAACAGTTGAATTATGAGTACAGATTACAATACTACAAAGAATGCTTGCAATTGAAATCTTCACCCCCCCCCCCCCGCCCCCCCCCCTCCCCTCCACGGTCAAGCGTGTACACACTCTCAAACGTTATTAAGGCTGGAAACCAAAGGAACCTTTTCTGACTCGGTGTGTTTGTATTATTTGTATAACCGATATAAAGGCTACTTACTCGCTGCTTCACATTACTCCAAAAACTCCCCAACCTACACATTTTCTGTTTAATGTGGCATGAACACAAGTACACAAACACATATATATCATTAGTTACTTAAATACTTCGTCAGTGCTGCTGGTTGTGATGAAAACATTCACAAGAAGATATTCTAGTATTAGTTAGTAGTTGCAGAACTTTGTATCCCCCCTCCCAAAATGCAAGCATTACTGAATCAACAATTGAGTTGTGAGTACAGTACTACAACGAATACTTGCAATTCAAATTGTAGGGGTTTTGTATGTGTGTTTTCTCGCTCCAGTTCCACAGTCAAATGGAAATACATTCAATATTTCAGCTGCAAACCAAAGGAACGTTTCTCACTAATTATATTTGTATTATTTATTATTTTGTATCAGTAATAAAAATCATATGGTTCATGGCAATGCAAGATTGTGATGACCGTTTTCACACAATTATTAAAAGGCTATTTTTAAAACAGTTACAACCCCACATAATTAAAAAAACTCTCTCTCTCTCTCTCTCTCTCTCTCTCTCTCTCTCTCTCTCTCTCTCTCTCTCTCTCTCTCTCTCTCTCTCTCTCTCTCTCTCTGTCCACACGCACTTTCTATTTCATGTGCCATGTGCACAAACACACACACGCACGCACACACACGCACGCACGCACGCGCGCGCGCGCGCTCGCGGCGCACACACGTATATATATTACAACTTTAGATACAGTGACTGGGACTTGGAACATAGAAGCACTACTTCTGTTTTTGGACTTTAGAATAAAGTTCAAAGAATCATTATCATCTCTTTGGTATGTACCTGACTTGTGATTATGTGTTTGTTTGCATAATATCCTGACAGATATGTTTGCACTTGCATGCATGCCACATTTACTTACACAGGCACATCTCAGAGACAGTTAAATTTAGTAAAGCAACTGCTTCGCTTTATACTAGTAGTAGAACCTTAAAGAAATATGGTTGCGTAATCAGAGACCTTACTTGTTTGGATGAAATTGAAGCTACTGTTTACACCATCAAGTGACACAGCCTCCCAGAGTGAATCAAACAAATGTTGTACACCTGTGATTGTGAATCTGCAACCAGACAGAATCATTATCATTATTGATAATAAAATCATGTTCGCTTGACGCTAAATTTCTGTGTGTGCTGGAGATTAAATGTTGGCGTGATTTAGCCCCCCCCCCCCCCCCCCCCCCGCCCCCCCCAAAAAATAAAATAAAAAATAAATAAAAATATATATATATTTTTATTATTATTATTTTTTATTAGCAAATAGAACAAATGTTCCAGTTTTACAGCTTTCAAATTATAACTAACCTAAAAATCATTCTAGAAAAGAACAAGATCACTTTGCAGAACAAATCAGGTTGGTAGAAAGATGTTTATAGTTAAATAAATTACTTGTGTTACTTGTTCTAATGTTTACCTTCTATATTGTTCAAAACTTCAAAGTTCTCGTCCAGCATCTCATGAGCAGAACCGTAGGCAATGTCGTCAAAATATTAAAAGTGTTCCACCTGAGGAGGTTTCATCACAGAAACTGCAATCATAAGCAATACATTATACTATAACTATAATTATGTAGTGTCGGTGTAAATCATTGGCCAAAATGTCAGTCTTTAACAGCATACCTAAGCCTTTGTACCATATGAAATTGTGAATATGACAAACTGTCATTGTTTACAGCTGCACTTGCAGATTTCTACTAGTATTAGAAGTTAGTTACTGTTGGGTGTTCAAATTACATGTAGTAACTGCTCAGTCAATGGTTATCTTATCACAGATTTTGTGGTTACATGACTAGTATGCAGAATAACGGGGAGATCAGATAGACTGCAGTTTGTTTTCAGCCTTAATATGATTCTATCATCTATGGCTAACTGTGTTAAAAAATATTCTTATCACAAACCCCTTCTATCCCACATTAAACAGAGTTGGAAACATACTTCTGCTTTTCTCTTTTCTTTTCTTGTGAATGATTGAAAACTGCATATTCAAGCGTGCGCGCGCGCGCGCGCGCGTGTGTGTGTGTGTGTGTGTGTGTGTGTGAGAGAGAGAGAGAGAGAGAGAGAGAGAGAGAGAGAGAGAGAGAGAGAGAGAGAGAACCTATTGGTCTATTGCATAATGTGATATGTGAGTCCCCCCCCCAAGCTGATACTTCGGATCACTTTTTTGAAAACTCACTTTGTTTCATGCAATGGGCCTTGTTAGTCAAAAGAGCTGACGCAGAAAAGAATGTGTTATTATATTATAAATTATATGAAAATATTTCCACTACATAGTGTACCTTGCAAATCAGTCCTTGTCTCACACTCAGAAGAGACTCTTTTCTGGGAACGTGAAGGTGTCGCCACCAACATCATCAACTGCACAAATGATGTGGTACATGCCATTACCATTCATGACAATAATACAACTGTAATCATTTAATAACTTTTAATACTATAAAAAAGAAGAATATGAAATACATTTAGAATTATAGAAACTCAAAGCAACCAGTACATGTGGGTTTACCGCTACGCTACATGAATGTTTTTGGTTTTGTCTTGTATCTGACATTTAAATATTTTTTATTTTATATGTAAATACACACGCAACTTGGCATAATAATGAACATAGTCACCTCACTATTCTGTCTCCACACAAAGCAGATGGTACCAAAATCTGAACATTTCTGATAACTGTTAAGTGTTACTGTTACTAAGTGGTGACTTAGACTAGCGAGGACAGAAACTGGTCGAGCAAATCAAAACGATACTCAAGCTGCTCAGTCCCGTTGATATGATTGCTGTTTTCACCCAGGATAGTGAGAATAAAGTCCTCGTATGGTACAAGTGGCTCCAGAGGTCTACCACCCATGCGAGTCGCAGCCTTTGGCCGAGTCGGATGTCCTTCCAGCGTTTCTGGACGGCACTGACCGCTCCCTTGCCCGCCAACAGCATTCACGGATTCAGTTATTCTCGTCCACGCCTCTCTTTTCTTTAGCACAACGCTGTCAGTTTTTAATGACTGCTTTAGCAAGCCTTAATTTCCTTGCACATCTTCCAACTAACATATATTTTCTCTATCCGAGAAACTGGCTTTTTTCAGTCTTTTCACAACCGCAGAACTTGCTTCTGTAGCAATTCTTGCAGGAAGTTAAGTAAATACCTTTTGGAACCTGCGCAGTGGCTAAAATAACTAAATATAGCGCACTCGTCTACGTCTTTCTCTCCCTGCGTCACTTTCATGCATCGGCAACTTGCTCGGGCGATAGTTGCAAACTAAGAAGTCAGAACTAATAAGTCATACATGTACCCGTCGTAGTTTCCAGCTGGGCCACCATGGCCATTAATGTTTCGGACAACATCTAGTAAACGTCCGCTTACCATTTCAGTCACTTTCGCCCGCGTACCTTGTTCTCGCCAAAGCTATGCGCACGTGCGCACTTTATGATACGACAGGCCTGATTGGATATGTCTTTTTCGTCACTACACGTCACAACACATCACACAACACACTCTTGTCGTCCTAATTTTGTCGCGACAAAAGCGGGGCCGACTTTTGTCGCGACAAAACGTTTGTCGCAACAAAAATATTTTGTCGAGACAAAAATGATACTTGTGACAGCTCCCGCTAATGATAGTTAAATTTTATTACGGTTCCAGATTTCAAGGAGACTCCCACTGGCAGGTTTGAAGCACTGTTCTGCATCACCCAGGACCAGGATTGCAAGCGGGTAATCGACATTCTGCTGAAGGAACTGCGGACTACCTTCCTCTGGCATGAAACCGTCCGTGATGTCGAGACGTTCCAGAAGCTCGCCGACCACGTACGCCAGGAAATACTTACCAGGTCCTCGAAAATGAACGTGCTTCTTACGCTGTCTGACAAAGGTGAATATCAAGACGAAATAGTGAGTGACTGCTAGGAGTAAGACATACTGGACGTGAGGGGATACCCGTGTCTTAATTAGAACAGAAAGGAATGTTGACCATTACGCAAAATGAGCTGATAAGAGGGTTGTTCATTATGCCATGTCCGCTGCCCTGCCATTTTTAAACTAAATAGGATAATAGTTAAGACTTCTCTCGGGAGAAACTTTAAATCTTCCTCTATTAATACACGCAACACTTTATTGACATTCTCAGCCATGAGGTTGTTTGACGTAGTTTAAAATATAATGTCATTAACAGTGCCTAAAAAGATGTATTCCAAAGCTGAGCACTTTCGTTCGTATATTTATATATGTTTACACATATGAAACTTGGACACAATTGTGTGTAAATCCATGCTGATTTCACATATGCATATGGAGCCAACTGTCTTTAATACCGCAGTGATTGAAGATGGATTGAGGGATTCATCATTGAGGGTGACTGTCCAGGTTTTCCAATTCATGCATAAATTACGAACAACCTGTACTATTTGTGAAAAGATATATTGAAAAAGAACCATGTATAGGCCTATTTATAAATGTGGGAAAGATGTGACGTTACAACTGGCACAGTAAAAAGAATGTGTACAGTGATCTTAATCCGAGAAAAATCGCGGTACGATGAATAATTATACACCACCTCTTAGCAAATTGACAAGAAAACAGAGCTGAATGTTTAAAGGACTGGCTCCAAACGTTTGAACCGGGGTGGACCCAAACGCCTTTGCGAGGTCGTCACAGGTCTACTTTAGATCTAGGCATCCCCAACAAACGGTCCAATCAGATGTGGGTGGCTGCTGACGGGAAGAGACCAGTGGTGCTTCGACCAGGTTTCCAGAGTGGGAAGCGACTGATTTCCGTTTTTTCAAGAGGCATGGTCCAGTCATGGTTGGCATTTTACCATACAAGTTGCAAATACTGTGTTGAAAATTGTTGTACCGGAAGTGACAAAATCAGTACGTCAGTGGTGTCAAACCGCTGCTTTGGTATTGTCCCCTCCTTCCTTCCCCTCCCGTTCCCCAAACCGTTGGCACCAGTAAATGCTTTCTCCTTCATGATAACGCCAGTGCCCATAAAGCCAATGTGACGTTCCCACTGGAGCAAAAAAAAAAAAAAAAAAAAAAAAAAAAAAAAATATATATATATATATATATATATATATATATATATATATATATATATATATATATATATATAAAAGATCTGTCCTATCCCACTACAGTCTCGACTTGGCTACATGTGACTGTTAGTTGTTCCCCATTATGAAAGAAACGTTGGCTGGGTGGATATTTTCCTGCATTCAGGACCTCGAAAAAGCAGCAACTGCAGAGCTTCATGAATTATTTCCATCCAACTATCAGATGAGAATGCCTTTGAATCTTGCCGCAGACGACTACAGATGTGTGTGGGAAGCGGAGGAGAGGACTTTGAAGGAATGACAATCTTGTAGGTAAACCGGATCGCTACTTCCTGTATTATTGACCTACAAACATTACTTAATGAACAACCCTCGTATCAATGAACGGTTGACAGCTAATACCCTCCATATCAAATATCGCCTTTCTTATCAGGACACCAGTCCTAATTATTTTTCCAGCAGACTGCACCCTTTTTGCTGGACGAATTTACAGTGCAGCTCGGGGAGGAAGAAAAAAGTTCATACGCCCCAAAACAAAACGATTACTGTCATTAGTGTCAGTCTTTCTTTTTGTGCATGTGTTTCCTTGTAAAAATAACAAACCAGCCAGGAATCTACCAGTACATACCAGCGAAAGTCCGAGATCTAACCAGGCATCAGTAAAAAAATTGACTGCCATGGAGTGTCACAAGTTCGAGGATACCGAAAATAGAGCTGTTATCCGTCAGGCTTGTAGAAAATTATGCAGTAGGTGCGAGAGGCAGAAATTTAAGTAGATAACTGCAGGATTGTTCTTTAAACAAATCGCTGTCAGTCAATTAAGCGTCATGTTCTGTTGTACACATTTTTTTCAAGACGTTACGTTTGCTGTATCCACTACGCAAGTTCTAAAAAGTGTTTGCGACCCCTGCTATGTGTTCCCATGCCTATGTGTCCCCGTATCTGTATGTTAATTCCTATACTTATGTGTCCCCGTACCTATGACTTCCCCTACTTGCATGTTCCAGTACCTATGCGTTTCCGTACCTATGAGCCCCCGTACCAATGTGTTCCCGTACGTATGTGTTCCCGTATCTATGTGTCCCTTACGTGCTCCCATACCTATGTGTTCCCGTACCTACTTGTTCCCGTAGCTGTGCGTCGCCGTACCTATGTGTCCTCATTCCTATGGACCCCCGTACCTATGCGTTCCTGTACCTGTGTTTCCATGCCTGTGTATCCCCGTACTTATGTCTTTCGATACCTGTGTGTTCTCACACCTTGTGTTCCCGTACTTATGTGTCCCGGAACCGATCTGTTCCAGCATATTTGTGCCTGCACAGGCACGTGCGTACGTGTGTTTTCAATATTAGACGAAAAGTTAATAGACTACGGTTTTAACTTAGCATACTTGAGGCAATATGCAGACCGTTCTCTCTCTCTCTCTCTCTCTCTCTCTCTCTCTCTCTCTCTCTCTCTCTCTCTCTCTCTCTCTCTCTCTCTCTCCGGCATGTCTTGTCTCTCTGTCTCAATCCTTGCCATTGTCTATCCCACCCCATCCCCTTCATTTATTAGACATAAGACTTTTTGTCGATGTAAAAGCATAATAAACGTATCCTGGTGTTGGTTCATTCATTCCTCATCACTATCACACCCATACAACAACAATACAACGTTATTACCCAGAACGAGCCATAGTGCTAAATGCTACTATTTAGCACTAAACCTATTCACACATACACAAAAATTCAAAATTACGATTTAACTTCGAAGGTTTCTCTTACTTTTTTGTTTTGTTGTTGTTGCTATTGTTGTTTTGTTTTTGTTCGTTTTTTTCCTTCCTTCATCCATTTTCCCTTTTTCAACAATTTACTTTATTAGACATGAACATCTTTACACTGGGTGAAGGATATGTTACCACAGCAATTTTCTCTACATTCATTACTAGGCTTACATCGAAATAGCTGTTGACGTTAGGTTATGTCACTAAGCTTCCCGGAGCGGTTAAGTGGCCTATCTGAATGGCAACCACAAGATGTACAAAATATTACCATCGGGTTAATATTCATTGACCTATTGTAGCAGCAGCGTGTTATTTTTCAGCATCATTTATTTTTCAAAGATTAATTTTATTTACTTTATTTTCCCATATCTAAATTTGCTGGTGCACATCTTAGCGATGGCAATCAGGTGGTTGATTGTGCCTAGGTCCGAGGAAGACATAGCTTCATTGTGATATCCGAACAGTGCTGTGATTTTGTCTATCTTAATCGATTGGTTTGGTTTGAGAAGTATCTCTTTCAGTACTAGCTTCCAGGCTGGTATAATTTTGCTACATTCAAAGAAGAAATCTTTTGTGTAGTCTTTCTCGCCGGAACTGCAGGCACTGCATTTTTCCTGATGTTTTGATACCCATCTTGTGTGGAAGTATGTTGACTGATTAGATGTTGTGTAGTACTTTCCAGTGTAGTACTCTTAGTCTGGTTTCTTTTGTGCTTTTAAAAACTTCTTCCCAGTTTGTGCGATCAATGTCGGCCTTAAGTTTGTGTTTCCAGAGGTTTACCGACCAATGTTGTTTTACTTCTGTTAAGAGGTGTCTAAAGTTTTTTACTTGATGCGTTATAGCCAGTTTGTTTTGAATTCAAGTCAAGTAAAAAAACACTTTAACTTCAGAATTTTTAGGTATTCTAGTCTAGCTGTTTCAGATATCTGCTTGCGTGCTTGGTCGTCGTCACTTTAAACTGCATTGAATTTAGATATACGTTATGGAGCGGCCGGTAGTACGTTCTCCAGTTCTGCCGTTTTCGCTTGCCTCTAACATACAAATTATCTGCTGATCGAGTGACCTAGTTATTGGCGCCAAGTTTTTCCCGGTTCTTCTCGTCTGTATGTGTTAATTACTGCTGATGTTGACAGAAGAAAAAAAGAAAGAAAAATCTTTTCTTTTGTTTTTTCGCTATAGTTGCGATTACATTACAAACTTACCTCCAAATAGTCCTCCGATGAAGACTGGCGTGAAATTTCCCTGCGTGGGGGTCAGCTGTCATTACGTAAACAAAGAGCGCATCCGGTATGGCTCGCCAGTTTGGTCATATATTATCTACTTAAAAAAAAGAGAATATATTTTCAAACATGAGTTTCTTGAATTCCCCCAGTATCTTTTTCTATATTACACATATGTTGCTCCGCATTCATCGATCTTTCAAAATTTGTCAAAACATAGCAGAAAGGAATTTATCTTAAATGTCAATATTTTTCCACAATGTCTCCTGTGTCTCCATGGCTGTAAGCGTTAGCTCGTCTGTTGTTGGCCGGGATGTTATTCGGCTTCCCTACTTCCAATCCTGTTCGACAGCGCCAGATGTAAACGGTCGATGGAAGTAGCAGGTTGGAAGTAGGGAACAACAAACGAGCCACAGCCAGAGGTTCCTGTTTTATTTCTTCTTTTCTTTTGATGGTATTTGCGAGAGGCCGTTGGTATCGCCGTTCACTTTCTCTCGCGTTCTCACACCACGTCTTTTAGTGACGTCCAACATAACAACACGTAAAACATACGTAAAAGACTGAATGAAGTCCACACACGAAAGAAAACTGACAGAGCGACATATAGAGTACAACAACACAATGTGCAGATGCACTCAGTTACATTATTATTTGCAAAGAAATAAAATGTTAAATGAAACGCTAATTTAATATGATAATACAAAAATATGCGAATTTTCGGGTTGAGCTCTTTTTTCGAGCGACAAAACAACAGTTAAACAGCAGTTAAACGGTGAAAAATGAAAATGTACTTAAACACATCACAACTGAAACCGGAAAAGCACCTTTTCGTTATTCACCGTTTAACTTTTGTTTTGGCGCTTCAAAAATCTTTGCATGTGTTTCATAGTGTCATATTAAATAAGCATTCCTTTCACCCTTGGAAAGTTTGTAATTTTTGAGACAGACAGATAGACAGACGGTCCTGGGAAGAAACCGATACTGTCTGTGGATACTTCTTGCTGACTGCACATGATATCAAAACAATTCGCAAACATCCTCGTCAAAACACTGTTTTCCATAGTGTTATGCATATGCCACAGGGGTCAGATTGTGTGGCCAGAAGGACATGGTGCAACAAATGCTGTTGATGATTCGAGACAAGATGTACGCCTATGTCGTGGAGCAGAGCAAACAAGGATGGGCAAAGCGGAAAAGTCTGGGACTTCCAGTTGATACAGACCACCTTCCCAGCTACTGGGCGGTAAGTCATTATGTTTTGGGGAGCTGTTTATTTCCGAAATTTAAACAAACTAACAAACGAAACAACACTTTACTGTTGGAAAACGATTTTCAACTTTACGCAACCACGGTGTGTCAAGAACTCATTTTGAAACATTATTACATTAATTATGTGTAATAATAATTTAAATGTATTGTTGGTAATTACCGTGTGTGTCTACTAAATTACCTCGTGTTTCTAACCTGTGTGTGACCAACAGTGGTCAGCAGCGGTGTTAGCAAAGACCTGACAAGTGAAATTCTCGTGCTAGAAGGTCCATGAAGAACGCGTTGTTGCCAGCTCAGCTTGTGTTACTGCAAAGACATTATGATGGATAAACATACAAACGAATCTGATTACAGATATTGCAGAATATCGGGGCCCAAAATCCGGTATATTTGAAGCGCAGATAGGACTACCCGGCTGGCCTAAAAATTATAGACCCATTTTTTTCCCTTTTTTTTCCATTTAAGCAGCCTAAATGCCGTATATAAATGGCTGCTGCCAATACCGACAAGAGTCTACTGTTCGGGAGAAAACGAACACTTTTACGGTCCGACACCACCACACGTATCACTGAGGACCACAAACAATTCAAGACACATCATAGTCAACACAAACGACGAAGAGAGGCACAGGAAAATCTCGAATGGGAAGGGGTGACCAGGTTACTGACACGTCTGCTCACAAACAATGTACACTGCGTCAGTCATGGCGGCTGCAACCAGGCGGCAATCTGACGCCGAAATTACCCACGTGTTCAAGAACCAAAATCAAGGCACGTTGTGAACATGATAACATACATCATTTACATCAATGAAAAACAACAGAACAACAAGCCAGAGAAAAATAACTACTTACAGGCTCTCCCCTGAATCAGATACATATATAGGCAGCAGCTCGAACTATTACTAAATGACGACCTGCTCCTGCTGGGATACTGAGCAGCTCGAACTATTACTAACTGACGACCTGCTCCTGGAGGGACACTGGGGGAAAGAGGACGCGGCGGGCCCAGCGCACAAGTTTTAACACTTTAGATAATTGGGGCCATAAAACTCCCACCCAATCAAAAAAGAGAAAGGACAAGAAAGAAAAGGTTAAAGGGTCATAGCCCGAAACACATACAATACACTCGGTTACATTTACAACACATGTCTGCCGGACTTTATGACCTTGATGAAATATCAAGGTCGCAACAGCCCTGGAAAAATATAATGGAAAGTTGTTGTTTTGTCAGTAATGTCTGATCTAATAGTTGACTCCAGCAAAATTAACCAGATTGTTAACGCGGTCTTGAAGGGTACGGGTCGCTCTTTGTTCGTGGACGACTTTGCTCTGTGTGTGCGCGGCAAGGCATTAAACAGAGTGGAAAGGGCTATGCAGCTGTGCGTTATTAGCGTTCAAGATTGGGTGTGAGAGAACGGTTTTAAGTTCTCCACCTCAAAGACGGTTTGCAAACACTTTCACCAGCAATATGGATTTCCCCCGGACCCGAACATCCTTCTAGGAGAGACGCCTATTAATTTATTTTTTATTGCATTCTTTATTGTGATTTGAGTTTTGTTTTGAAAAAAATAATAACTGAAATAGCCAGATCTTGCTCTGTCTCACGCGTAAACTGGTATGCTTTTCTGTGCTTATATGTTGCTCGTTGGTTTAGGTGTGCAAGGAAGATCAGACTGTGACATACGAAAAAGCCATCGAGATTTGGAAAAGGGATGGTATACACACGAGTCCAGTGACGCCAGATGAATATGCTGCTGTGGAACAGCTTATGTTGGCAACCTGGGAAAATGGAAAGGATGCCGCCAACCTATTGCACAAACCAGTAAAGGTGAGCCTGTGTCCTTGTCTCTGTAATACATTTCACAGCCAATTGAAACTTACAGACCTATAAACCGTGTTATGGACGTAATATAATTTGTTCCTCTGTCGCCTATTTATTTTACTTTTAGTATTCCCGCTGCTGAACGGTTGCATGGACATGTAGTCTCGACTTTTCGCGAAAAATGTTCCTTTCTCAATACAGGTAAACATTGGTTCTGTCCCATGAGTACTCACATATGTTGCCGAATTGGATTGAAATGCACGATACGCCCCCAGCGGGATCGTCGTTTGTTGAGCATGAGACTTTGGTGGAGTTTATGCACCTATCTCTCTCCATCTGGAACTCTATTCCCGCTCAAATAAACGCATGCGAATCACTAGACTGCTTCAAAACACAACTTCATAAATGGTTCAGAAGTAATACGTAGTGCACTTCAAGCTTCCTGGTATATATACGTCAGTATATATTATGTTTATTACACTCTGAGTGTACTCAGCAGTGCTTTCTGTTTTTCCTTTCGGGTTGATTATTCTATGTTATCCCACTGGTCAGCAAGTTGCAACAAAGAACAAGTGATAAGGTGGCTTGGGGGAAATTCGTCCACTCGCTCGGTTGGGGGAACTTCGGCCACCCAAACACCTTGTGAACTACACTCAGTACTACGCATCAACCCCAACAATTGAACTTTTCCAAACTGTAACATCAGCTTCATAATGGATCAGTCTACAAAGAAAATAACAAACGAGAGTGATTGTTACAAGTAGTGTATGGGAAAATCTGTCCTACTTTGCGAGCCTTGCTATTCGTTTTGCAACAAAACCATAGTGTGAGTTGTACGAAAAGTAAGGACCGACATACTGTTGGCCGATCTTGTTTGTTTTGAAGTTCAGTTTCTGAAAAAGTTTGTCGATTTTGGTTTTACACATGAATTGAAAGTTGATGAATCGATATGCGTCACTTATTTTTAGCAAAACAAGTTCACACAAACTGAAAAGTAAATTTTCAAGGTGGACGAATTTTCCCAAACATAAATTATGCATAGGGGAACTTCACCCACACCTGACCTGGGGGAACCTCGCCCTTTTTGTTTACCCTTGCTTTTAGGCCTAATGCAGAAGAAGAAACAAATAGATGAACGGTAATATCCAAAGAGGCGGTCGGAAATTCCTGGGACATTTTATACGCCATAACAGGTCACAAGTATCATCAGAATCGTCCAAACAGGGTCATACGAAGCGAATAAACCCAAAAATTGAAACAGAAAGTATGTTAATCATATTTGTGTCCTTTAGTATGCGTATGCTCCTTTCAGATCTAATTTCTGAGTAACCATGCACGCTTCCTCAGTGCTGACGTCGGCAAAGCAATCGATCGTGTACTGAGGACTCGCCCATTTACAGACTGAATCAGTCACTTTTGTTGCAAATGTTGGCTTCATTCGCTAGATCTTATATGACCCTGTTTGAGTGATTCTGATGATATTGCTTGCCCAAAATGGCATTTAAAATGTCCCAGGAATTTCCGACCGTCTCCTTGGATATTACCGATAAACTATGAAATGAAAGAACTTTGTGGGACCAGAGCAAGGCTTTCGGAAATAAAGCCTGTGTTGGTCGGGCTTACACTGCTGACTTTACCCCAGGTGTTCCACGTTTATGCTGAAAAAGTTCATATTCAGTCTTTCCCAAAACACTGAATTTCCTACTAGTTTGGACGTCTTTCTTAGCCTTTTCCTTTCGTTGCGTGTGTTCTCCTTATGTTTGGACGAAGTTTCCCCGAGACTCTGGACGAAGTTCACCCAACTGACGTGGTCGAAATTCCCCCGAATCACATACATCAGAAAAGAATGTTTTCTTTCATATTCATGAGATTATCACGGGTAGTTGTGTTGTATACTAGTCTGCGATTGGTCGAAGGTGTCTACAAACCACAACTGGCTCAACGAGCTTGTGTTGGTTGAGCCAGTGTGACAGAACCGTGTCTCGAAGCGTGCATGTGAATCAAACTTACCTGTTTGGACGAAGTTCCCCCATGCCACCCTACACCACATGTTGGATATCAGTTTTAGGGACAAAATAATGATAGGCTGAATCGCAGACTTTGTTGATAGGTGATTGGCTGAAACGTGGATCGAGTTGAGTTCACAACTGTCAGCGAAAGGAGAAGTTCAAACGCTAGACTTGTTCTGGAATTACTGAGTAGAAGCAGTCAAGGAAGATCTACTCGAGGCAAGGCCATGATGTATTAAAACTTCGTTTTGATGAGGTATGAAACGACGGTGCGAACACTGCTAAAGATGAAGACAACAAGAGCAGACAGAGTAGGACTGTTGGGAAAATTCATTGATGAAGCGCGCGAAAGCACTCACACAACTCAGTCGTGTAAAAATTCCGTTGTTAACAACATTGAACCAGTTGCCAACATTATGCCGATTTCTAGAAACAGCGCAGCGTTCATTCCATCCGTATCCAAGTCATACCGTTTTTATAGCCAACAACACGCAGACACAACTTCGACTGCCACCCCTACGTAGGCCTATGCTGCTCAGTCTCGAGCGCCTTGTCGTCTGCTGTGATTGTCCGCTCGACTTGAGTTGTTTGTGAATTTCTGAGTAACTTTTCAACGGAGACCAGTTCAATTATGCTGTCAACATTTATTAGATACGCAAACCAAAGAAGCGTAACTCGTTTGGAGATTAATGAATATTAGCACAGACTTTGTTACAAGACCACTATTTCAGATGTTTTCGCTGTTCGATTGCATGTGTTGTTGGCCGACTTCTCGGGTCGTTTGTCAGCAGGCGTACGCATACACCGCACAGAACAATGATCTCAAATTCTTTCTCCTTTGCTTTCTGTAAACGTTGTTACCTAAGCGTGTTCATTGTCTCTTGTTTGTGTCAATAAAAAGACAAGACACGTACATACATCTAAATACTAATGGTGAATGCGCTGCAAGTTATCATTCGCGGGAGCTGCCACATGTGTTTGTCACGACAAAACATTACTTTGGCGCGACAAAAGTAAGTTGGGCGCGACAAAACTTTCGTCGCGACAAAATTATGTTTGTCGCGACAAAAATTATACTTGCATAATTTTGTCGCGACAAAAGCCGTTTTTTGTTTATTATAACGTTTGTCGCGGCAAGCATACTTTTGTAGCTTTTTTTACGTGTTTTCCACGTGTTTGTCGCAATAAAACTGTGGCGACAAAAATGATACTTGTGGCAGCTCCCGCCAATGATAGAAAATGGGGCTAATTCCTTGTTGTGCGCAGTCAGCTGCACAGCGTATACAGGTTGTCATTCATGGAAGACGAGGTTTTGGTGTCATTTCACGCTCAAAGCTGGAGCCATACCCGGATGATTTACTGTATGTACGTGTGATAAACTGCTCTCACAATCGGTTTTCTTCGTGGGTTAACGTGAAATATGAAACACTCGTGTAAGTTTTGTCGGTATCAGCGAGTCTTTAACTTGCACAACTGGTGTTTAATATTTCGCGGTATCTCACCCGTTGTGTTGGCCTAGGCTCTCAATATATGTCTGTATTCAACCATGGTTTTGGTCTTCATTTTGTTATTTTGTTTATAGTATTTAGCTACTTGTGTTGAATTTGTTAGTTTTGGTTAGCTGCTTTCGTTTGCGCACCCTCTCTGTGTGTCTCTGTTTCTCTGTCTGTCTCATTTTGTGTGTGTGTGTGTGTGTGTGTGTGTGTGTGTGTGTGTGTGTGTGTGTGTGTGTGTGTGTGTGTGTGGGCGCGTGCTCGGTCCCCCTCCCCCCCCCCCCCCCCCCCCCCTCAACCCCCTCTCTCTCTCTACAATCCTTGTAAATTAAGTTTTCGAGTTCGAGTTCTCTCCTCTCTCTCCTTCCCCCCCCCCCCCCCCTCTTTCTGACCGTTTAATTTTCTTTTGCAATGTCATTGTGCTAATCTTAAAATGTTATGTTTGACTTTCTCCCATCTGATCTTTCGCTCTCTGTAAAATGTTCTATTTTTTTTTCATTTTTGTTTGAATAGGTGTCATGTTTCGTTACGATGTTTAGCTGGTTATTGTTTGATGTTACTATCCATTTTATCCGGCTCTCTTACTTTTGATTATAGGCCTATGTTAAACTATGTTTATATTCCTTAACTGTTAAAGTTTAATTAGTTACTTACATTTAGCTCCCGTTTTGTAATCTTTTCTTCGTTTATATTTCATTTTTGCCGTCCCCTTCTTGTTCTTTAAAAAAAAAAAAAAAAAAAAAAAACTCAGTTTTGTTGTACCGTTTGGTTGTGTTGTAATTGTATCAAGGACAAGTCTGTCTGTCTGTCTATCTATCTGTGTCTCTGTGTCTCTGTCTCTCGCCCTGATATAACCGCACTGGTTGACTGGGCGTAAAACACCAATTTACTCTCTCTCTCTCTCTCTCTCTCTCTCTCTCTCTCTCTCTCTCTCTCTCTCTCTCTCTCTCTCTCTCTCTCTCTCTCTCTCTCTCATTTGTCCTTCGGATAGGTGTGGGCCTTTTTGTTAATCCATTTTATTTGGTTTTAGGTGACAAGTGTAGAAAGACTGGAGAATCCGGAGCTGTGGCGGACTTACAGTCAGAGGAGGGAACTGCTTTTCAATAGTCTGGCGGAAAACCGTAGCGGACCATCTGCTGCCTGCTACACTTCAGTGGAGGATCTCAAAGGTTCAAGAGGACCTGTGCTGACCACTCTCTGTATTGGCAAAGTTAGTCCTCTCAATCGGGACATCTATCCACAGGTATGGACTGAAATTAATTGTAAATTTCAAGTTGTAACATTGCTTAGTGGCCGCTTTTCGTAATTCGCTAAGCACACTGCCATGAGAGCAGTGATTCCACTTTATTTTATGTTTATTTTATATGCCCACATAAGCCCATACAAACTGGCACATAATTTTTTTACTAAAGCGACAACGGCCTACTTCGTGGAGCCCTTGATACCATACACATTCAGCATGTATTACCATGTACACTTTACTTCTGTGTTAATCCCGAGTTAATCTCTTTATTGTACTGTTAGTATAGTTGTGGAAAAAAACGAATACGTTTGACCATTATTTTTATTTTTTATTTTTTATTTTTCTTGTTTCTATCAGGAGTGTGTCTACAAATTCTAACCAGGCCAGTATTTAAAAGTAGGCCTATTAAGGTGCATAATTTAGTGGCGCTCTGGGCACTGCTGTCTCTATTCTTTAGTAACATTTTTGACCAAGTCGAAGGCAGTAAATGATCCGCAGATGTGGGGTTATTCAACTTTGAAGGTCGGGAAATGGGACTTGAAGACTGACGCCTTGTTCTCCCCCCCCCCCCCCCTTCTCCCCCCCTCCCTCCCCCCCCCCCCCCCCCCCCCCCCCCCGTGTCCTCCCCCGGTCTCTGGCGCTCAAGCTCTTGCAGTTGAAACTTTGGGTCTTGCCGCTAGCAGTCGCTGGATCTGTCTAGAGACGTAGGTCTGGCTACGCGGCACCCCACGGGTATAAAAGGAGCAGGACATTGTCTTTGTGAGTCTGCCCAGCACCTTCACTCTTTCGTCCTCTCTCTTTTTCCATCACTTCCTACTGAAGCATTAAAATGGTTCTCATCGCTGCCCATCTTAATGCAGAAATCATTCTGGTGGTGACAGCGTAGCGATAGGTATAAAATCTTCCTCTTCCCCCTCCTCCGTACCCCCTTCCCCCCGTCCCTAATAAGCCTTATGGTTTCTGTGGACGTTAAGCACCATGTTTACGTGTTCGACCCTGGGAGCTGGTTTGGCCTAACGGTAAGGCGTTAGGCTGGTAAGCGGAAGGACATCGGTTTGATACCGCTTCGGCTCTTTTCTCTTCAAAAAGGTTGTGGTTTGTGGACATTGTCCTGTGACTTTGCCCATCACTTCCTACTGAAACATTAAAATGGCTCTCATTGCTGCCCATCTTAATGCAGAAGTCATTCTGGTGGTGACAGTGTAGCGACAGGTATATAATCTCCCTCTTACCCACCTCCATACCCCCTCCCCCGTTCTCCCCGTCCTAATAAGCCTTATGGTTTCTGTGGACGTTCAGCACCATGTTAACGTGTTCGACCCCAGAGTTCAGGAGCTGTGTGAAAGTCGAGGTGGCCGTCCTGGGCTTTCTGTCCTAACGGTTTCTGTGGACGTAAAGCAACATTGAACCGTGCTTCAGCATTGATCACAGTTTGTCCCTAATATGTCAACCGACATCCGGGGACATGAAGCTCTTCATCATCATCATCAGTGTTCGACCTCAGAGTTCAGGAGCTGTGTGAAAGTCGAGGTGGCCGTCCTGGGCTTTCCGTCCTAATGAGCCTTGCGGTTTCTGTAGACGTAAAGCAACATTGAACCGTGCTTCGGCATTGGTCACAGTTTGTCCCTAATATGTCAACCGACATCCGGGGACATGAAGCTCTTCATCATCATCATCAGTGTTCGACCTCAGAGTTCAGGAGCTGTGTGAAAGTCGAGGTGGCCGTCCTGGGCTTTCCGTCCTAATGAGCCTTGCGGTTTCTGTAGACGTAAAGCAACATTGAACCGTGCTTCGGCATTGGTCACAGTTTGTCCCTAATATGTCAACCGACATCCGAGGACATGAAGCTCTACATCACCACCAGTGTTCGACCTATATCAAACTCCGGGCAAGATCAAGAGGAGGGAGGTGAGCTGGACTGCTTCGGCTCTCCTTTCTCTTCAAAAGTTGTGGTCTGTGATTTTGTCCCTCACAATTATGAAACATTAAATTGGCTCTCATCGCTGCCCACCTTAATGCAGAAATCATTCTGGTGGTGACAGTGTAGCGACAGGTATATAATCTCCCTCTCCTCCCACCTCCATGACCCCTTCTCCGCTCCCTAATAAGCCTTATGGTTTCTGTGGACATTAAGCAGCATGTTTACGTTTTACGTGTTCGAGATCAGAGCTCAGGAGCTGTGTGAAGGTCGAGGTGGCCGTCATGGGCTCCCGTCCCTAATAAGCCTACGGTTTCTGCGGATGTAAAGCAACACAGAACTGAACCGAAAAGTGTTCGACAGAAGTGAGCCGGTTTGGCCTAGCGGTAGGGCGTTAGGCTGGCAAGCAGAGGGACCTCAGTTTGAATCTGCTTCGGCTCTCCTTTCTCTTCAAAAGTTGTGGTCTGTGGACACTGTCTTATGACTTTGTCCCTCATAATTAATGAAACATTAAAATGGCTTTCATCGCTGCATGCCCATCATAATTAATGCTGGAGTCAGTCTTGTGGTGACAGTGTAGCAATAGGTATATAATCTCATTCCTCCCCTACCTCCATACCTCCTTCCCCCCTCCCCTTCTCCCCGTCCTTAATAAGGCTCATGGTTTCTGCGGACGTTAAACACCATTTTTACTTACTTTCTTACGTGTTCGACAGAGTCGTTGTCGGTTGGGTTCCGAAAGGTAGAAGGATTTAACTCGTACTCTATGGAACTCTGCCAAAATTCTTAACAGCCAGGACCTAGAGTATTTCCGGACGGGGGTTAGGAAGCACTGCTAGAACTCAGTTTATTTTTCTGATCAGCTAGGACGTAGACTATTTTCCAGGTCATCAGAGCTTAGAATATTTTTTAGCCCTTCGGAACTCAGTTTATTTTTCGGGCCTACTGGAACATAGACGATTTTTCCAGATCCCAGAACTCAGAGTATTTTTTTTGTCTCGAAGAACTCTATTTTTCAGGGTCTCAGAACTTAAAATATTTTTCTGCCTTGGAGAACTCTGATTTGTTGTTGAAAAGAACGCTGATTTTATACAGTCAATACAAAACATGCCCAAATTGTCAAAATTTGTGTTGTCCCGAAAAAATCTTCTTCACTAACTGAAAGCTAAGTGGATCAAACTACATTGCAATCATCGTTAGCTGGTGTATCAGATGTCTATTCGTTGCTCGAAAAGGGGTTTACCCTGAATATGTTTTTTCTCATGTGTTCTATTGTCCGAATGCAATGAGCATTCTTTTCAACATGTTGCGTTGTTTGGTCTTGTTTCAGAACAATTGCAGTCAATTTTGTATCATACTAATTTGTTTAAAATCTAACTTTCACTGACAAAAGATTTTGTTAGTTTTTTGTTTGTTTGGCCAAGCACATCTTTGTGGGGCATTTATTCAGAAACATGCATCCATCCGTTACAATATACCTGTCACTCTCTTTCACGCTCCTTTACATCATTACAGTTTTACAAAGAATTTTTTGTCTGACAACTGGAGCTGAGCAAGGTCCAATTCTTGACATATCTTAATTACTAGCTGTATAATTATATGTGCTTAGAAAACAATTAGTATCCAGTTTGAAATTTGATTGGCAAGTATGTGTATATATGTGTGTGGGGGGGGGGGGGACTGGAAAGAGAGAGAGAGAGTGTGTGTGTGTGTGTGTGTGTGTGTGTGTGTGTGTGTGTGTGTGTGTGCATACATGTATTATTGGGGTTTTGGGTGCATGTGCTTTTAATACTTTAAGATAACAATAGATATATCTTCAAATCCTCCCAGAATAAAGTTTCAGATTTCATTTAAATAGGTATTTACTAATCTAGCACTTGAACACAGTTAACCGTAACGTGCAGTCGCAGAGATTTTTCGGCTCGTCAAGGTTTTATTAATTTTGTCTGTAATTGGACTAATTACACGATGTCGTGTACATTGGAGTGCTACAGGACGCTGATTGGGGCATTTTGTTCCATTCTGCAAAAATTCTTGACGAGAAATATCAGAACAGCAGCTGGAAGAGTAAGGGGGCTGTGAACCGTGTAGAAGCAGCACAGGCCGCTCTGAGCACACAACAAACACACAACACGGCGGCAGTTCACAGCGGTTGGCCGAAGTGGAGAAGAAATTGGATGAGCGGTTGAAGACTCTAGAAGATGGCAACGATGTCCTGTCAGCGGAAGTAGGAAAAATGTCTACCAAGGTAGAACAACTGGAGGAGGAAAACCAGCTCATCAAAGACAGACTGAGAAATCTGGAAGAGAAACTTGATTCAGCTGAGAACCACTCGAAGCGAAACAACCTGTTGTTCTGCGGGATACCGACAGCAGCGGGAGAGACGTGGTCAGACTGCGAGGACAAGTTGATGAACATCATTAAAACGGACATGAAGATCACAGACGGTGTTGCAACTGAAAGAGCTCATCGGGTCGGCAAACCGATCATAATTAAGCTCCTGTTCTACAAGGATAAAGAAAAAATACTGCGGGAGCCAAGAACCTGGCCAGCACCAACAAAGACATATCAGTTAAAGAGGACTTTTCTCAGGCCGCGCAGACCAAGAGGAGTAAAGTTGTGATGAAGTGGTGATGAAGACCCTACAGAAGGACGGGAAGCTAGCCAGTCTCTGGTTTGACAAACTGGTGACAGATGAGGGCACTTTCACCTTTAACCTGCAGACCAACCTGATCGAGAAGCTGGACGGCGATCGAAGAAGAAGGAGTAAGACCACAGCAGACTGGAATAACAGCGGAAGCACAAGGCCGGCGACAGCGACAGCAACGTGTGGGGAAACCTACACAGATCGCGACACAAAAGCCGCAGCAGATGACAGACTGCTCTGGATAGCAGTCAGATCAACACACCTAGCACGAGCACGGAACGCCGACAGTGGTCACGCGTCCTGAGGTCAGAGGTCAGACAACAGTACACACCAGCGTCCAAGCGTCGAGCAGGCGTCAGGGACCATGGGTCCGCGGATGCGAGTGGAGCGCGCCCACAGAGAATGGATACCGACCGGTCTGCATGACGGGTAGGCCAGCCTCTTAGGAGCCATGGAGCTGCTGACAGTGCTTATGAAAGTAGGGACCCCAGCGACGGAATTTCCAGTGAAAGCGAACAGTCTCCGCGCGCAGGTAACGGCACTAAACAGTCTCCACAAGCAGAGTCGGGTAAGGCTAGTGACAAGCCAGCTGCTGACAGTGACAGTTCTGGTACGGACAGCTCTGGGAATGATGAGATAAACAACACCAGGGAGCAAAGGGACGTCCAGTTAGAAAGCCAGGCTTTCCCGGCTGAGTCATTTACCATCTGTGCATGGAATGTGACTGGTTTGTTGGATAAACTAGCAGATCGGGAATTTGTCAGGTACGTTCAGTTATTTGGTATAGTATGCCTTGGTGAAACACTCCTCGATTACCTAAACACTGAGACTTTTCCAGAGTACTTTGTGTTTGTTAAACCAGCGGTTAAGCTCAGTCACATGGGAAAGAGATCAGGGGGTGTTATCACGTTGGTAAGAAAACAGCTGACGACAGTGGCCAAAAACATCGAGGTTGACTTTGACAATATTCTTATCTTCAGATTGTCCGGAAGTGTTTTCAATGTGGACAGAGATGTGTTTCTTATCTGTTGCTATGCATGCCCCCAAAATTCCCCGTATTACAGAGACAAAGACTTCAAGTGCGGTTTACAGTTGGTGGAGGAATGTAATATAAGTACAGGAGAAATATGACTGCCCTTATGTTTTTGTTTGTGGGGACTTGAATTTTCGCACAGCCGATAGAAACAACTATTGCAATAATGATGTCCCCGATGAAAATTCAGACAGTGAATCTGAAGGCGGGGGTAGGAAGTCCATGGACAAAACAGTGAACACTTTTGGGGCAGAACTGCTTGACATGTGTTACATTCATAGAATGCGAATTTTGAACGGGGACTGCGATGGTGACAGAGAAGGAGAGATTACGTTTGTGTCACACAGTGGGTCCAGCGTGAATAACTATTTTCTTGTGTCCTTGGACTTTCCCGAATCCAAAATAGTGCAGGTCCATGTTTCTCTACGTGTTGAATCGCAGCACATGCCGGTGTCACTCGCTCTAAACACGGCACGCCAACACGGAGCACGTGCAACTGCTGACCAAGCCATTGTAGTCACAAAACACATCTGGCAAGACAACCTGATACGAACATTCCAAAACAATGTCAGGTCAAGTGTGTTTACAAATACTCAGGGAGAAAAATCAAATCAAAACCTGTGAGGGAGAAGATACAAGAACAAACATAAGTATTGTAAAGTAGAACCACAAAAGGCAGCTATGTGCAGTTGCAGCTAATAATAATATTACACATATTGTGACGTCCATCCATCCGTACCTACAGGCACACATAATTTTATAATATATATATATATATAAAATTATTGTCACACACACACACACACAACACACACACACACACACACACACACACACACACACACACACACACACACACACAGCACCTACACATACAGCTATGTGCCGCTACTGTATCCATAGATATATATATATATATATATATATATTATATATATATATATATAATATATATATATATATATATATATATATATTGTGAGTTGCTTCTTTGTATGAAGGTGGCCCATCCGTTTATACACAGGGTTTAGAAAACAAAAATGCATTAGGTTATTTTTAAATACTCAATCCCTTGTAGGGAAGCCACTGTAGGTCAAAGTCTTGTAATTTGTCTGTAGTAATATGTAAATATCTATCTACTTTGTAATTAGCTACTAATTCTAATTTGGTCTGATTTTGATATTTCTTTTCTTCTTCTTTTGATATCCACAGTATACCTGTCCTTTAGAATTCTGAGAAAAACTTTAAGGTTGGGAGCAGTTTCCTGCCATTTACATTTGTAAATATAGAACTTGGCTAGCATAACAATTAGATCCAATACCTTATCTGTGAAAAAAATCTGCAGGACACCAAACAAAATAAACTTTTCTGTAAGTTCTAAAGTTTTGCAGTTGACGCATTTTCCCCTGAGAAAGGACTGAAGATTTTTCCAAAAGGACTGTGACTTGGTACATCCATAGAGTAAATGACATGGTTTCTTCTTCCTGACTGCACACGACACACAGTGGTGAATACTAATTTTACACGAAAATATAAATTGGCCTGCTAGAATTCTGTGCACAAGTTGTATCTGAACCATCGCAGCTGAGTGTCGATAGTGGTTTTAAAACATTTTTTGAATATGTTCTTCCAGTTTAGATCCTCAAACTTCCGATTCCACCTTCGAGCACCAGCAGGGTGGGCCTCAGATTTGACAGACACTGATTTCAAGTATTTGTTACCCTCTGAATGTACATCCACACTTGTGTATCTTGTAATTTGTAATTAGCTACTAATTCTACTTTGGTCTGATTTTGATATTTCTTTATAGCACCAATAACACCTCTATATGTCAAAAAATGTGTTCTAACATTTGGGAATAGCTGTTCAAATGTTTCAAAAGTGAGGTAATTACCATTATTATCCATTAAGTGGTGTACAAATATAATGCCCGTATCAAACCAATCGTTGATATAAACAACCCTTTTGTTAATAGTAATATTGATATTATAGTGTATGCATTCTGACACAAAATCATGGATACTTTCAGCTTCTTGTAGTGTTTTAGAACATCCTTCCGCAAAGGGTTACATATCCATTGCATAGGCACATTTGCAAATTCGCCACCAAACAGTTTTAGCTTGTTTAAGTCAGGGAAAAGTTTAAACACTGTATCACCAAAACTAGAATCTTCCAACATCAGTCTCCTCAATCAACCAGTCTTCATACATGACAAGACTGTAAAAACATCCACCATCCCCTAGTCCTCCATTCTCATATGACTGGCAGACAATCTTACTTACTCTGCTTTCTCTCCCACAGGAACTGAAATAATAGTGTACTGAGTTCATGCAAGAAGTCATCATGAGGGTCAGGAAGGTTAACAAATAGGTATATTAATCTTGACAATGCCAAGGTTTTAATCAC
Organism: Alviniconcha marisindica; assembly: GCA_018857735.1. Taxonomy (NCBI): domain Eukaryota; kingdom Metazoa; phylum Mollusca; class Gastropoda; family Provannidae; genus Alviniconcha; species Alviniconcha marisindica. The sequence goes on from JABMCL010000596.1 coordinate 103,332, forward strand.
AGTAATCTTTCCAAGGGGAGTAATCTGACGTTTACTCCATGTGTTCAAAATCCTCTTAATTTCACAATGTAATGGTGAGAAGATTTGTTGCGTCTGTGTGAGTCTGTATGATCGACAACAGTAAAACTATGTCTTCGGGGGCATCATTGTAGCAGTCATCTAACGAATCATTGACGTTGGTAGTGCACGGTTGCCTTTGTTTTGATCGCGCCATATGCATCTAATGTGGTTTACTGGTGTTCTGCTTTATCGTTCTTTCAGGACTGCTCTCCAGACCGACAGCTTCCTTACAGGCTGAATGTGTATTCTATTCTGTATAGGGTCTAATGTGTGCGTGATGTCATAGCTGGGTGAGTCTGTGTGTGTGTGTCTGTGTATGATAATGATCGAGTGGGCCGACGCCGACCTAGCACCGGCTCCATTGTTCATACAGATTGCATAATTATCTTCAGAGATATGCTAGAACGGGTACGATACACCTATACAGGTCACGTATGCATGGCAGACAAGTAGCAGCGCATGGCGCCCATCGTGAAAGGCCGGGTTATATATCATACGGGAAAACAGACACTAAAAGTGACAATACAGTTAACAGGGACTTGTGTTCGCGACTGAACGCTTCACAGCCGCTGACCACGACAGCGAGGTATCATGCCGGATACGATCATGCCATGGCCGCGTCGGTTAGCGCATGGGTTTGTAGCCTATGAACAAAGAATGGTGCATTGAATTTAAAATTTAAAAAAATCAACAAAATCTCTAATAAATCACTGGTCTGTAATTGGTTGGATTTGTTTTATCCGTAGATTTTGGAAGCGGGACCACTTTGGCTTTTTTAAGCTCAGACGGAAAAAAACGTTTAAAATAAAAAAACGTTTTTCTCAACGCATAAATTAAAAACATATGTAAGCATATCTGTTATGTATGGCAATAACAAGTTTAGTAGCTGGTTGCTTATACCATCCAGACCAGACGAGTTTTTGTTTTCCAGCCTCGATATGTATTTGCCTAGTTCCGAAACGGAGAGATATGGGATAACAAATGGGTCTTGCCCGCTAGTTTTTTGTTTGCAGAAATCATGTAGAGGATTTGAGCACTCATATACATTTTTTCTTGGTTCTATTAATGACTCTGACACAGACAGAAAATGATTATTGAAAACATTTGCAGTTAGATTTTTCGGGATGTCGGCAGAAGCAGAACGATGTCCTTTCGTAAACACATTTAGAGCATGCCACACAGATGCTATATTGTCATCACGCTCTATGAGCTTTTGGAAGTATTCTTTTTTGGCTTTTCTCACAAGATTTTTTACTTTATTTCTTAATTTCGTGTATTCAGGGAAACATTTTTCTCTCTTTAGTTTGTCTCTGAGAGAGAGAGAGAGAGAGAGAGAGAGAGAGAGAGAGAGAGAGAGAGAGAGAGAGAGAGAGAGAGAGAGAGAGAGCACATGACAGCAGTCGTGGATGCCAATTTGTGTAATAATGTATGGGTTATGAATAGTTCACCTAATTATTTACAAAGAAAGCAGTAAACACACTAAATAAATAAATGGATCAATGATTTATTATAGTCAATAGACAATAGGGAGAGAAAAGGGGGGGAGGGGGTGCTAGAATGGTAACATAAATGATTAACCGACAACCAAGTTTGAAATATAAATCCATCCTATACCTCTTTCATAAATTAGACAAAAATCAACAACAAAACAAAAATGAATGCACAAACAAGAAAGTTTAACCTATCAAGCTATTGCCACTGAGCTCATTTTGTAACTGGACCAAAAATATTTCAAACTTGTGAGGGTTGAAAAGTGTAATTTCGAGTTTTAAGTCCTGTCAACCCAGAGGGTCACCTCAAGCTGATCAAGCATAGTCATAAGTCAATACACTCTATAAAATGCATCTTAAAAGTAATATTACACTCAAGTCGGATTTACAAACTCGGTATAAGCACACAAGTCGCACTATATATTACACATGCATTCCAAACCGGCATTCCCTTTGATGGGCCCTTGTGCACAATAACACATAAAGCTAGGAGCTGCTGGCATGATCAACCATTCTGTCAGATTTTTCCAACACCAAGTTACACATAATAACACCGACCACCTGCTAGCTCCTTTATAAACAACAAAAGAGGGTCACATGTAAAACTGAAAAGCTTATCTCTCTCAAAAAATTAAGACATTTCTGAAAAGTATGCACCATACAAAAGGACTAGTCAGGATACCATGAGAACAGGTTAAAAAAAAATACAGTCAAATGCGAACCCTGACATAAGTTGTAAGAGAGGGAAAGAGTATACACATGACACCTTTCATAGATTTTGCTTCAACTTGTTTGGTCATTAAAAATATCTCAAGTATTGGGAAGTTAAACTCGATATTAACCAGGAATTAACCACTGAGCTCAGTGGACAAATGGACCTACACAATCTTCCAAACAAAATCATGTTCAACCTTTGTTCAAAAATATCCTCCGTGTATTACTTATAAAACATGTTGTTGTTTTTTTAAATATATATAAAGGGGGGGGGGGGGGGGATGTGAAGTGCTGAACTTGGTTCTGAAGATTTTTCCAAGATTTTTAAGACAATCAAGAAGTCATGTCTTATTACCAGCTTTCATGCACAAAGATTTTACCCTCCTGATTAATTTTTGCTGTTTGAACATGATCAATTTTTCCACTAACGTGGGTTCAGGCCCTCCTCGTGCACCCATGCTACATTATTCATGTTGTCAAATATCAGACTCACTCTTATCTTCAAATGCCAGACTGTTAACAACAAAACAAAATTGCACACAGATGCAGTGTCAAAGCCTGCTGAAACTTAGTAGTGTGCAAAACATCTGACCATTCTTGGTAATCTAGATCTGAGTATGAAGAATGAGCGGTGAGTTTGAGCGTTTTTCGATTGCGCTTTGCTGATGGAGCAGAGAAGTGGAATGAAAACGGACATTGACAAACAACCCCAAGACCAAAGACTGCAACTGACATGCCTCCAAGTGCCCAACACGAGGACAGGACAGCACAGCACAGCGGTGCCACAACGTCGAACACTGTTTGGACGCCATTCTGTACAACGCAGCCGCTTGGTGGCGCTAGCTGCCTTCCGTTTCACACCAAACCGCCGCATGCACTATCTTTGCGTACCGTACTATCTTTGGGGAATCTGAGCAGACGACGATTTTGTTGTTGTTTGTTTGTTGTCGTTTTGAAGCACGCTTTGACGTCACACTGCTAGCATAGCAGTTCAAATCTGTTTTCACTGATGAATTTATACCGCCTGTTGCTCATTCAATATCTGTGCTTGTAACACGCTCCGTTTATGTGTGTATGCACCTGTGCATGTTTGATATAGTTAGGCACCTCACTGTTTCTATGTGCTGTTAATTTAGCCGAAGGATCCAGGGGAAGAAAAAACAAACAAACAAAAAGACACTCGCTCACTTACTCGTTATCTGTCTAAAGTATGACGGTATAACAACACAAAGACACTCGCTCACTTACTCGTTATCTGTCTAAAGTATGACGGTATAACAGTGGCTTGCCCTTTTTCTTCTTCGTCTCTGTGGGTGACCAACTTCTTTTATAGAGGTATAAATTCAAACTGAGGACATACGGGTACGTACTGGGAGAGTGAATGAGATTAAATAAATACAGATGAAATGAAATGAAAAAATATAGACATAATCAAGGAGCCTATTCCTGGCTAGCGAAGCGCTTCCTGGGCTGGATCCCGACCGGCACAGCCCTGCCCCCTCAACAACCCTACCTTGAATAGTGCAGGTAAACCAAAGAGAAATAAACATAGCAAAAAGAGGTGCTGCTCTTTTTAAATTATCAGAGGCAAGAGACGGAACTATGGCAACTGCTTCAGAGAGGCTGTTCCATCCCTGAGCGGGGAAAGAAGTGGCGAAGTGGGGGAAGAAAGTCTGTTGCCGGTACTGGGTCCTGCGAAAAGGCATATTATGTCAAAGGAGCTGGAGTTGGCATGGCGGCGACTTTTCTTCTGGTTCCCTGATGTTGGAGCGTGCTTGCAGTCGATATTCAGCAGACCATTTCTGAATGCCCACTGGCGCGGTTTTCTCTGTGAAGCAAAGTAATGGTTGATTGGGCGTAAAACACCAAAGTATTTACTAGCAAAGAATGACTATTTAGACTTGATTGAAACAATTCTATGTTGATCAGTAATATACAGTGTAATAGTTTATCAGACAAATCTTTATTGATGTATTTATTTCAGGTGGAAACTAAATATTGTGTGTTGTAATGCTGAGTTCTATTAATAGACTACTCGTTATCTGCAATGCTGGTATAGACGCACTAGGCAAAGGTTTAATAACAATAATAATAATGACAATGATAAAGGTACACTTCTACAGTGCCTACACTACGGCCTTAGGCGCTTTACCATGAACAACAACACCGATATATTTTATGTTTTCATTTTGATATACAGTTTTTATGCAATTATTGCCATGATGGGTGCTCTGAGATAGTTTGATCAGTGATTTCATTGTTATAATTAACATGGATTGTATAATTTGTATTATGACTGATGGATACATGTGTGGGTGCAGGTGGGTCTGTGTGTGTGTGTGTGTGTGTGTGTGTGTGTGTGTGTGTGTGTGTGTGTGTGTGTGTGTGTGTGTGTGTGTGTGTGTGTGTGTGTGTGTGTGTGTGTGTGTGTGTGTGTGTGTGTGTGTGTAGGGGGGATGAGGTTGTGTGCTGACTTGAATTGCAATAATTATATGACGACTGCTGTGACTGTAGGTTGATGAAATTAATATTGTGATTAATGTAGATTATGATAGTATTATGATAAAATAGGGATAGTTAGATGTGTGTGTGTGTGTGTGTGTGTGTGTGTGTGTGTGTGTGTGTGTGTGTGTGTGTGTGTGTGTGCGTGCGCGCACGCGCGTGTGTGTGTGTGTGTGCGTGCGTGCGTGCGTGTGTGTGTGTGTGTGTGTGTGTGTGTGTGTGTGTGTGTGTGTGTGTGTGTGTGTGTGCGGACGTATGGGCGATTTGATATTTTTAATGTGGTTGTAGGTGTGAGTGTGTTTGTGGGTGTTGTTTTGGCTGTGAATGTAGAGGCGGCGGAGGGTGGGAATATGAGTAATATCTGTGCACTTAACTGATCTCAGAAAACATGTTTTATGATGTTTTACTACGTTTTACTCCGTTGTATTTGTATACTTTTACCTTTGAGGTGTTGAATTGTCTACTTGTCCTTTTTATTGTGGAATTCGAGTGACCCAATAGGCAAAAATTGCTTTTATTCATTTATTATGAATAATAAAGTTCTTTTGTATTTGTAACAGGGGAGTAAATCGAATGTATTTTGCATTAAACGAAATGGTCGCAAATACGCTTAAAATTAAATTAAAAATCGCATCTTTACGCAAGAGAAAACCCTCTGACACAATTGCTGAAACACCGCGCGTCTACTATACGCAAAAAAGTCCAGATGTGTATCACAGAATGCGTTTAAGAAGGCTTTAAGCGGCCTCTCTCTCTCTCGCTCGGTCTTTATCTCTCTGTTGGGGTGTGAAGTCAGTTGTTACAACATATCGGATTTGATGTCAGGCCAGGGTGTGTGACATCGAACGAGGCCAGTGGTAACTAGGTCACTGCATTACTAGTTTCCAGGCGTTTATTTGCATGCGGGACCGACCACATATACTGTCAGCATACTGTCGCAAAAGTAATTGCAGAAAATTCGGCCTTTTGGTTTTTTTTGTGACATTTTGAACGTCATGGAAAGCAACAAAAGGTAAGTCAATAATTGTTTTTTCAATTATCTTTTTGTATCAGACTAGGAACAAAAAATGGAGATACTGATGCCATCGGAATATATTTTTCTTGGATTATTCAGAAAATGAGCCTGCTTGTGTCAGTGTCTTTGAACTGCTGTCCCAAAAACGGTGGGCACGGGAAGGGAGATTATTATTTTTTAACACATACTATAGAAGGGACTTGCTCATTTTAATTTTCCATAACTTGCAATATTCACTAAGTTTTATCAGTGCTGGCGGATGACACCAACTTTGTGTGTGTGTGTGTGTGTGTGTGTGTGTGTGTGTGTGTGTGTGTGTGTGTGTGTGTGTGTGTGTGTGTATGAATGCACGCACAATGGCATATTATTTTCTAGTTTTCTGTTGTACTTTCCCTTCGGTGACAATTCTCTCTGTGTGTCTCTGTCCATCTGTCTCTGTCTCTCTCTGTTTCATACATGCCCCAAGTAGTTACATAACCCGTCTCCATTTTCTCTCCAGAGTATGCCCTCTAGTGCTCCAGCCGTGTCTACTACTGTGACGACACTTGCCGACAGTAACGAAAATGAAGTTTCAGAAGGGTCTTCAGACATCTTGCAAATATCACCTCCCGTTCCTGCTACATCCAAAGCATCGCTGACTGAGAGAAAAAGAAAGCTTCCTGCTACATGTGGAACACCACCTCCAAAGCAAGCTGCCACAGTAACACAAAACAAGAGATAATGGAGTCACGGAAACCTCACTAATGAACAGAAGGATCGCTAAATTTCCTTGGAATCAACAAACTGTTGATCCTTCCAGGATGTCCAGTCGGATAACTGAAAAGAACATTGTATGTACAGGCACAATCGGACTGAATCGTCTCGGAGATTGTCCAGTGAAAGCTGTGAAGGAGATGCAGAAGACAGAAAGGACAACCTTCAAATTTAACACTTTGTGTAATCAGCTTTGCTGAACCACTCTCCATGCTTTATTTTCTGCACTTGAAGTCAAACTGGCCATAAACATTGACTGTTTCCAGTTTGAACAAAAAGAACAACAAAAAACAAACAAAAATGTTACGTCATTTTACAGGTCTCGGTTACTTGCAAGGTTGATTGTGTTCAAAGTAATAATAGTCTGATTTCTGAAAAGTAGCATATTCACAAATGATGCTGCACAACTATTCTTGTGACAGAAATGTATTTTGTTTCAATAAAAGTTCAGAACAGTCTTCATTTTTGTGTTCTTTTGCACTGTCACACAGCCGGGGAAAAGTCTACCCTCGTGCCCACTGTCCCATTTATGGGACGTGCTAATTTGATCTTCTAAATCGCAATTTTCTAAGTTTTACCCAAAACGAGTGTCAAACATGCTCATAACACACCAAAACCTAAGCAGCATGGAACTTTCACTTGAATGTTTTTCCCCCTCCATATAAGGGTTAATATAAACAGGGCACTAGATTATGCGTTCTAGCTGCTAAAGCAAAAGAACCTTCTTCGCTAGATGTAGTTGACGAGACATTAAAATCTGAGTAACCTATTGCAGCTATTGCGAAAAGAGAATGGTTTTCCAGAAAGATTTGATAGAACTGACAGATGTAGCATGACGGACAGAAACAGGGAGTAAGTTCCAAGTAGTTGGAGCCTGGTAATGGAAAGAGTGCTGAGCATCGGACTCTGTGCGGAAGGATGGTGTTCTGAACACTCGCTTTGCAGAGGCCTCGATCGGCCCATGTTACTGCCGAGTGCTGTAACCGACTTCCTTTTGTCATACTCAGATCTCGCATTGCTGGCTTTGGAGCAACATGTTTACGTTTGTTTGGTCGTGTTTCTGGCTTTTCATTCAGATGAAACGGAAATATTCCGTCCCCCTTTCCAATGCAAGTACATCCTAGGATGTGGTCTCAGTATGTTCAGATAGGCATTGTCGTGTCGGGCTCCAGTAATGTTAAAAAGATATACCGATAGTGATCTGTAATTATGTACCTGTTTTAGATTATTGTCGCGTGTTTATGTTTTATGATAGTCCTTTTATGCACCGTTTTGCAAGTGCTTGTTTTATGTTGGTGTAATTTACAAAGTTTTATTGTTCGATTGTTGTATGTGATATACATGTAAGTAAATGTGGAAGCATGGAGATATGTGGTGTGTTAATAGTGAAATGTTATGTTTGCCTTTTATGACAATTGTTCTTTTATGCTTGTATTTCTTTTTAATGTATTATATTGTTTTTGGGTTGTGAGTGGGTTAGATGGCCATGTCTGGGAGGGGGGGGGGGGGGGGGGGTGACGCACAGTATTATTGAGAATGTTTAAAATGAAATGAGGTATTTATTTTAAGCTGCTGTTGAATGTGTGTGTGTGTGTGTGTGTGTGTGTGTGTGTGTGTGTGTGTGTGTGTGTGTGTGTGTGTGTGTGTTTGAAAATGTTTTAGTGTCAGTGATTCAATATTTTAATTTGATGCATAATTAAGAGGTGTGTGGATGTGCTCAGAAGCGGTTGGGGTGAATATGTGAGTGGGGTGGAGGTGTGCATGTGTTCCCTGGTGTGTGTGTGGGATGTACAAATGAATTTTTGAGAATGGAAGGATTTAATGATGTATTATATTTTATAAGTTGTTTGTGCATGAATGCGTTCCTGTATATACCGCACTGTTGTTTATAATCAGTGTATGTGCTGATATCTTACTGTAAGTGTGTCAGTATTGTTAGGGTGATGTGTGTGTGTGTGTGGGGGGGGGGGGGGGTGGGGGGTGGTGGTGGTGGTGAATGTGTCCTTGTAGTGGGGACTATGTGTGGTGTGTGTGTGTGGATGTGCAACTTGCAAGTATGTGTGGGTGTTGGGGGGGGGGGGTAATGTGTGGATGAATACTTGAGAATGGAACTAGAGATTGATGCTTATCTTGTAAGCTATTGCTAATTGGATACATACAGGTATATTACATGCGAACTGTGATAACTGATATATATGCTGGGCCCTTTTGCCACTGGTGTTCATAAACAATGTATGTGTGATATTTAATTATATACAGGTGCTGATATCAAATGTCCCCCCCCATCTACATATTTTGGTATTGAAAATTTTGCTATAGAATGAGTAGTCACTGAGTACAAAATTGAAAATACTATTATATATGTTTTAGACAGCTGTTCTTTATGTGTTATACCAGCTTCTGTTTTTAATGTGTTCAACTTAATTTAACTAAATTGTTAATGTGGCAGAGCTGGTGCGAGTGAAGAATTTTTTTTGTTTAATTGTTTTGATTGCAAAGGACAATAAGGTATTTTGAATTGAACTGAATTGAATTGAATCTGTATCCTGCGGAACGATGTACGCACGTGTATGTTACGTGTAGCCATACTTTTGCTGTACGCAATACTATACAGCAATAATTGTTTTTGGTTTGAATTTGTTTTAATTTAAATGTGCAAAAGAGAAACCAAGCTATTTGATTAAAATGAAGTATTGCACCTAGTAAATCTATCTCTGATATGTCCCTAAGGCCAAACCCTTGAACCATGTCAATGCATTAGTAAACAAACAAAAACAAAAACAAACAAAACAAAAAGGAGAGAAAAACAAAAAACTGCCTAAAAGCATTACGAGACGTTGTAATGTGACAGTTTTATGTAACCGCTATGTTTACAGGTGAATGAGCATTACTTCTTCCACGGCACAAACAAAAATGTGCTTCACAAAATCTTCAGTCAAGGCATAGACCTCAGACTGGCTGCAGACGGATTGGTGGGGCGAGGCGTGTACGGCGCTGAAAGCTCTGAAAAGTCTGATGGTTACAGTGGTAAGAATTCGCTCACACACACGTACATACTCGCGCGCGCACACACCCACACAAGCATATACCTGCGCGCGCGCGTACATACACTAGCCTTTGGTGATGAGCGTGAAAAGCAAGAGTGTCCTGAACAAAGTGGTGAATGCGTGTGGCAAGGTTATGGTTGAAAGACAGGAGAGAAAAAAATTACAACTTTTTTAAATTAGTTTTTAAGCATGTGGGCATGTAAGTACGTGTATGCACCAGGCATACACACAAATCTAAAGTTAATATATGCAGACTATGCAATGGTGTACAAAAAAGAATAAGAAGAGGAAGAAAGCCAAACAGGAAAGAAAAGTAAGGGCAAAAATATATAGACAAAGCTACATGCATACATTCACAACAACAGCAACAACAACAAAAGTTTAAAAGACAAAACACACACACACACACACACACACACACACACACACACACACACACACACACACACACACACACACACACACACACACAAAAGACACAGGCACAACAGCAGTAATGACGACATATAATAAAGGAACAAGGAATGGGACAATAACAGCAGCAGTGAGTGAGACAAAAAACTAAAACAAAAAAAGGGCGGGGTGGGGGGTTACATAGCAGTCGTGGTGCTTGACGTAGGAGCACTAGAGCACTACATGTTAATTCAATGTAGAGATGATGTGAAGATGTATATATGGTTATACTATCGAATTTAGCCATCGTTCTGGACAAAGGGCATATAACAAAGCCATTTTGACCGAAATGAGGCATGCTCCATGTTGACGTATGATAAATATTCTTCTGTTTTATGCCTTTTTGCCAATTGTTTTTGGAATACATAAAAAAGCGGGCATTTATTTTCCATTTTCCATTTGTATATATATATATATATATATATAATAAAAAAACTTTGCACACAATACAATAAAGTCAAAGATTTCATCTGATTCAAAGTCTTTTGCATTACCAAACAGTACAAAGTCTTCTGTTAGTTTCATATTTATCATATTTATACACATTTCATTCACAAATGTTTCAAACATTAGCCCAAAACGGTGTACAATATCACAACTCCAAAACAGATGGGGAATAGTTTCATTGTGTGTGTTACAAAAGGTACATTTCTCGTTATTTGTAACTTTCATTCTATTTAATGTAACATTTGTGGCGAGAATCCTGTGCACTAAACGTATCTGAAACCATTTCAATTTTTTCTTCATGTATTTTTTTAATTTTGTAAAAAGTTTTAGGCCAGTTAATATTGTTAGACAGTACGCTGTTCCATTTAATGCAACACTTCGGTTTGCTTTTATTTTCAACTAAAATGTCATAATAACTTTTTGTTCCTTTCTGTACTTTGCCAATTATTGTTAAGGATTTTCTCATGCTTAAAGACTTGTTACTTTGGACAGCAATACCTAGACCCTTTATATATTTCTTTACTGCCTGAACACAACCGTTGTATGTAACAAAGTCAATATTTAAACCGTATTTCGTATTAAACTCCTCAAGGCACAAGAAATCTCCATGTTCATGTAAAAGATGAGAGATGCGACAGACGCCCTTTTTAATCCATTTTCTTTGTAGTATTGTGTTATTTCCAGCTTGAATGTTGTCATTATAAAACAAAGGTTCTGTCACAAGTTCATCAGCCTTCGCTGGACTGACTTTGCAACAAAAGCTTTTATAGGCCTGATGTATGCCTCGAAAACAAATTTAAAGGCAAGCAAGGCCCATTAACATCAAGTGTTCTTATAATAGGAAACATGACGGAAATAATGTTTTTCCATTTATAATTAGCATTTAAAAATTTACGTATCCAAATTAGTTTTAATCCATTAATAAATAAATTGTCGTATATCAAGTAGCCCAATTCCTCCTTTTTTGATAATTTTTATGACAGTTTTTCTGCTAATCCTATCTTGCTTTCTGTTCCATACGAACTTGAAGCACATTTCTTGCAATTTATCGATAAAACCATCAGGTGGATTTGGCAGTAGCATCCATAACTGTACAATTTTCGATAGAATCGGCGATTTCAAAATGGCTACCTTTCCTAATGGCGTTATTGTTCTTTTGATCCAAATATTGAATAGTATTATCATTTCAGAAAATTTATTGTTATATTTGATTTCTTCCCAATCGGTTAAATCTGCTGTAAGCCACACACCTAGAATCTTGAATTTGGGAGGATTACAATCTATTTTTATATGAGTTAGGTATTTAGTTAAGGACTGCCTTTTGCTTCCAAGCCAAATTGCTCGAGTTTTACTAGAGTTCATTACCAAGCCAGATTTTCTACCAAAGTTATCTACGGTACTAATACTTTGCTCAAAGGAGATAGCATCGCCCTCTGACATCATCTGAGTATCATCAGCAAATTGTGCAATCTTATGTTCTTCGTCATTAATATTAATCCCTTTAATTAGTCTATTTTCTCGGATCATAATACCCAGAATTTCTACACACAGCAAAAACAAATAAGGTGAAATTGGATCGCCTTGACGACATCCTCTTTCAATAAAAAAGTAAAAAAAAGGGGGGGGTGGGGGGGCAGGTATGCCCATTAACAATGACCGTTGATTTAATTTTGTTGTAAAATGTGTAGATCCACTGACATATTATTGGACCAAATCCCAAGGCCTTCAGAACTTTCATCATAAAGTTTCAATCAACTGAGTCGAAAGCCTTCTCGAAGTTGATGCAAATAAGCAACCCAGGTAGATTATTATAATTTAAATAATAACTAATATCATATATAAGTCTAATATTGTCTCCCATATATGTTTGACATAAACCCAATTTGGTCCTCGTTTATAAGTGAAGGAAGTACCTTCTTTAATCTGTTAGCAATACAAGATGAACCAATTTTGTAGACTACATTTAACAATGAGATGGGCCTCGAGTTATTTATGTATTCTTTTGGTTTATCCCTCTTTGGAATACACACAATTAATCCCTCTTTTTGTGTTGCCGATAATTCGCTTTTGTCGAAGCCATCATTGAGTGATCTTACAACAAGGTATCCAATCCAAGCTGTTTCCAAAACACTTTAAAAAGCTCTGATGTAAAACCGTCAGTGCCTGGACTTTTATTGTTTTTCATGTTTTTAAGGGCTCTTGTTGCTTCTTCCGGCGCTATTTTTCCTTCAATATTATTAGCTTCCTCATCTGATAGTGTTGGAATTGTATGTACAATTTCTTCAATTTCACAATCTTCGACAATCTTTTTTTCATACCATTTTTGATAAAATTTGCCAACTTCAATGCTCATTTCTTTTTCATCACCTACTTCTTCTCCTTGGTTTGTTATCAGTTTGTTCATGTGTTTGCTAGCATAATGTCTTTTCTAAACTACAAAAATATTTTGACAGTTTTTCACCTTCCGATATTCATCTGGCTCTAGAACGTACCAGTACACCTTCCATTCTCTTGCTTCTAATTTCAATAAGTTTCGACTTTAAGTCTTCTAATTTTTTCTTTTCCTCAACTGTTCTCTGTACTTTCTTTTCCAAAGGTTTAATGTTTTCTTCCAATTTTTCTTCTTGTTCTTTGGTTTTGCGTTTTTTCATTGTGGCATAAGCAATTGTTTTGGATCTTATCTTCATTGGTAAGACATCAAGAAACAGCTGGTCGGATATTTTAAATTGAATATCGGATATCGGTATATTATGCATTTCTTTTCTATCATATAACATCACGGAGTATTCTTCAATTATATTTTTTATTTCTTCATTTATTTCTTTTACATATCTTTCAACAAGGAATTATTAAATTTTCAGAATGTTTTTCGTTTCATTTCTTTTTTTCCAAATAAAAATTTCAGAACAATCATAGAATGGTCTGACCGGTATCCATATTGGATATCCGTTTGCTCTACATAGGGAACCATGGATTCCGAAATGAGAAAAAAAATCCAGACGGCTTTGTTGTAGCGGTGTTGGCCTTCGCCAAGTAAATCTCCTACACTGCATTTAGATCTCGCCATATATCCGTTACGTCCAAGTTTAAAATCATCTCTTCTACTCTGTCTCTGGCTAAACGGTTATTAACGTGTTTATAATTACAATAATCCATATTCGGATCGAGTACTAAATTCCAGTCTTCTCCCATTATAATATCTGAAAGGCCCATCTGACTGACATGATCTTCCATTTTATCATAAAACTCAGGACTGTCTCTGTTAGGACCATAAACATTAACTAATAACAAGTCTTTATCCATAGTTGTGAGAGAGATGAACATAAAATTACCACCTACAGCTTTATACACTTATTGCACTTTAAACTCAAAATTATTATTGAACAATATAGCAACACCCCGAGACTGTGAACTAAATGATGCAAAATAACACGTGTATCCCGATTCAGAGCGCACATAATTTTCAGATTTTGGGTCAAATTGAGTCTTGTAAAAAGTAGATGTACTTTTTTCTCTCTGAGATAATGAAAAACATCTCTTCTTTTGGGGGAGCTACCAAGGCCCTGACAATTTAGAGATACAATGCTGATACCCTCCGTTTAATACGAGGATATTGGTTTTATCATATTAAGTACTAAGCCTGCAATGTACAAGCGCAGGAATTCAGCATCCCTCCCAGTGTATTCAGATAACATCCAAAAAATACTCCTTTATTGCTCATACCAGTGTCAAAAAGGTGCACAGCCACTGTGTGACTACGGTGCGTACAGAGTTTGAATAAAGTATTGGCAATGATAACCAAGACAGTTAAAAAAAGAGACATCAAACCAATAAAATAAAAACAGAATACATAAGACGTAGACAAAAACAGTTACAAATGGTCATTAAAAAAATCTGGTGAACCTAAAGAGAAAGAAAACAAAAGACAACGACAAAAAAGAAGAAGTGTTCTCTAGGCGAAAGAACTGCTGTCACTAACAGTGCATTCAGGAGGCCAAGGTTGTGTGTGTGTGTGTGTGTGTGTGTGTGTGAGCGCGTGCGCGTGCGCGTGAACGGGTAGATTGATCAATAGCTCTCTTTTTTCTTTTCTTTTTTCCGTTCAGTCAGTCATCTCAATAAAGTCAGAGCAAAGTAAGTCATAAAAAGGAGAACAATTGTCATTCACCATTGGATGAACGTTTTACATAGGTATAATATTAATATAGAAGTGTTACACATATATTCGAGAAAAAAAAGGAGTCCTAACTATAAGTGCATCACCATACCGCCGATTTGTACGTGCTAGTCCCATTGTACAAGCCAAAAAGAATTTAAAAAAATTAATCAGCTGTTAAAGCCGGTCACAAAAACAACAAAAACTGTTCGGCAACAATGTGCAGCGCGCGTAAACCCTCCAAGCAAGCCTCCATGGCAAGACCGTGACATCCTCCGCACCTTTCCTGCTCCGCAGTACATTGCCCAACAGACGGCGGAGAACAAGCAAGCCACAACAACAACAAAAAACATACAAAAACCCATAAGGGGAGGGGGGGGGGGGGGGGGGGGGGGGGCAACATTCTGACCAGCAGAAGCCCCATAAGAACGCATTGCTTTACATGATTTGGCATGTGTTGATACAAGGCCTGAATGTGTATAGTCAGGAAACTTTTTAATTTCGCGTGGTTGTTTTTGACAGCATGGTACACAAGCATTATACCCTTACCGCCAATACATTATATATTGGACTAACCAAAAATATTTCCTCTTGGTGAAAAACACAGTAAAGTGCCGACTGTTCGCTGAACTATGATTACTGGGGCTACATCGCCACCTTGAAGTTGGTGGCTTAATGAAGCTGT
>JABMCL010001222.1:7500-10000 GCA_018857735.1 Alviniconcha marisindica
CCCCCCCTCTCCCCCCCCCCCCCCCCCCCACCCCCCCCCCACACACACCCCCACAGTGTGCC
Source organism: Alviniconcha marisindica (assembly GCA_018857735.1). Lineage (NCBI taxonomy): Eukaryota > Metazoa > Mollusca > Gastropoda > Provannidae > Alviniconcha > Alviniconcha marisindica. The sequence goes on from JABMCL010001222.1 coordinate 7,563, forward strand.
GGAAGCTGACCTTGGAGGGCGAGAGGAACTTGTTGGCGAGGAGCGGCGACTCCCCGGAGTGCGTGGGCTGCTTGTGAGCCTCGATGGACCAGGAGGGCGACCCGTGCACCTCCAGCACCTCGCCCTCCAGCATCCGGTCCAGCTCCTCCCTCAGCTGCCGCTGGTAGTCCCGCCCCTTGTCGAAGGAGTAGATGCCCAGCGGGTGCTTCTTGCTGCCTGCAAGCAGTGGGCCAGAGTTTGAAGTCAGAGTCCAGGGTTTGTAAGGACGGTGCCGTGCAAGCAAGCGTGAGCATCGGCGAGAGGGGTTCTGCTGTTGTATTGTGGGCCAGAGGGGTTCTGCTGTTGTATTGTGGGCCAGAGGGGTTCTGCTGTTGTATTGTGGGCGAGAGGGGTTCTGCTGTTGTATTGTGGGCCAGAGGGGTTCTGCTGTTGTATTGTGGGCGAGAGGGGTTCTGTGTTGTATTGTGGGCGAGAGGGGTTCTGCTGTTGTATTGTGGGCAGAGGGGTTCTGCTGTTGTATTGTGGGCCAGAGGGGTTCTGCTGTTGTATTGTGGGCGAGAGGGGTTCTGCTGTTGTATTGTGGGCGAGAGGGGTTCTGTTGTTGTATTATCGGCGAGAGGGGTTCTGCTGTTGTATTGGGGGCGAGAGGGGTTCTGCTGCTGTATTGTGGGCGAGAGGGGTTCTGTTGTTGTATTATTGTCAAGAGGGGTTCTGTTATTGTATTATTGGCAATAGGGGTTCTGTTGTTGTATTATTGTCAAGACGGGTTCTGTTATTATATTATTGGCAGGAGGGGTTCTGTTGTTGGATTATCGGCAAGATGGGTTCTGTTGTATTATTGTCAAGAGGGGTTCTGTTGTTGTATTATTGTCAAGAGGGGTTCTGTTGTTGTATTATTGTCAGAGGGGTTCTGTGTTGTATTATGGCAAGAGGGGTTCTGTGTTGTATTGTGGGCAGAGGGGTTCTGTGTTGTATTGTGGGCAGAGGGGTTCTGTGTTGTATTATTGTCAAGAGGGGTTCTGTCTGTGTTGTATTGTGGGCGGAACGAGGGGTTCTGTTGTTGTATTATCGGCAAGAGGGGTTCTGTGTTGTATTATTGTCAAGAGGGGTTCTGTTGTTGTATTATTGGCAAGAGGGGTTCTGTTGTTGTATTATGGCAAGAGGGGTTCTGTAGTTGTATTATTGGCAAGAGGGGTTCTGTTGTTGTATTATTTGGCAAGAGGGGTTCTGTAGTTGTATTATGGCAAGAGGGGTTCTGTAGTTGTATTATTGCAAGAGGGGTTCTGTGTTGTATTATTGGCAAGAGGGGTTCTGTGTTGTATTATTGTCAAGAGGGGTTCTGTTGTTGTATTATTGGCAAGAGGGGTTCTGTAGTTGTATTATTGCAAGAGGGGTTCTGTAGTTGTATTATTGCAAGAGGGGTTCTGTAGTTGTATTATTGGCAAAGGGGTTCTGTTGTTGTATTATTGGCAAGAGGGGTTCTTTTTTAGTTGTTGTATTATTGGCAAGAGGGGTTCTGTAGTTGTATTATTGTCAAGAGGGGTTCTGTAGTTGTATTATTGTCAAGAGGGGTTCTGTTGTTGTATTATTGACAAGAGGGGTTCTGTAGTTGTACATGTATTTATCTATGAATGACCTTTTACCTGGATGTTTATTAGCTGTTGTAATTTAATGATGTTTTACGTTTGGAGTGAATATGTAATGAGTGTATTGGCCCCAAACACCCTGGATTCCTGCTAATTGTATTGTTGGCAAGAGGGGTTCTGTTATGGTATTATTGGCAAGAGGGGTTCTGTTATTGTATTCTTGGCAAGACGGGTTCTGATATTGTATTATTGGCAAAAAGGGGTCTGTTATTGTATTATTGGCAAGAGGGATTCTGTTATTGTATTATTGGCAAGAGGGGTTCTGTTATTGTATTCTTGGCAAGACGGGTTCAGTTATTGCATTCTTGGCAAGACGGGTTCTGTTACTGTATTATAGGTAAGAGGGGTTCTATTGTTGTATTATTGTCAAAAGGGGTTCTGTTATTGTAATACTGACCAGAGGGGTTCTTATTGATACGATTACATGTGATAGGCAAGAGGCCGGATAGGAAGAAGACAGAGAGAGAGAGAGAGAGAGAGAGACACACACACACACACACACACACACACACACACACACACACACACACACACACACACACACAACAACACCACACACTGGCAACCGGAATTAACCGCCTGTCAGCTGCGTATAGCGGTCACCTGAGTCTGGACGAAGGGAGAAAGAGAGGGAGGGGTGGGGGTGCTGGGGTGGGGTGGGGTGGGGTGGGGTGGGGAGCGGGGGATGGGGGGTGGTGGTGGAGACAAACACACACACACAGACATAGTTAGCAACTGCACTTTAACTGCCTGTAAGCCCCATACCTCAGCACGGACACAGAGAGAGGGGTG
>JABMCL010001222.1:30000-32500 GCA_018857735.1 Alviniconcha marisindica
CTTGTATTTTGGTTTTACTTTTCTTTTTTAAATTACGTTTAAAAAATGGAGGAGGTCGACGATCGCACAGTAAGCTCGAGCTCACAGCTTCCCAGTCTGAAATGGGAGACATCTCTTTCACAGTTTCACGCGCTGCTCCTAATCTTTACGTACCAACCCAAACATTTTACGCACTTTTCCAGAGCTTCACACGCTTTTCCAGAGCTTCACACACTTTTCCAGAGCTCCACACACTTTTCCTAAGCTTTATATACGCACTTATCCAAAACATTCACACGCTTTTCCAGAGCTTCACACGCTTTTCCAGAGCTTCACACACTTTTCCAGAGCTGCACACACTTTTTCTAAGCTTTATATACGCACTTATCCAAAACATTCACGCATTTTTCCAGAGCTTCACACACTTTTCCTAAGCTTTATATACGCACTTATCCAAAACATTCACGCATTTTTCCAGAGTTTCACACACTTTTCCAGAGCTTCACACACTTTTTCTAAGCTTTATATACGCACTTATCCAAAACATTCACGCATTTTTCCAGAGTTTCACATACTTTTCCTAAGCTTTATATACGCACTTGTCCAAAACATTTTACGCATTTTTCCAGAGTTTCACACACTTTTCCAGAGCTTCACACACTTTTTCTAAGCTTTATGTACGCACTTATCCAAAACATTAACGCATTTTTCCAGTTTCACACACTTTTCACGCACTTATCCAAAACATTCACGCATTTTTCCAGAGTTTCACGCGCTTTTCCTAACACTTCACGCACTAATCCCCCAAAATTCACGCATTTTTCCAGCGTTTCACACAATTTTCAAGAGCTTCAGGCACTTCCCCCCCCCCTCCCCCCCGCCCCCCCACCCCCTCCCTAAGCTTAACGCTCCTTTTCCAAAGCTTGTGCGCTCTACTCCAAGGCTTTGCGCACCTCTCCAGAAATCTTCCCGCGCCTTTCAAAAGCCTCACGCACCTCAACAGATCGGTTCCCCTACCTTTCAAAAGCCTCACGCACCTCATCAGATCGGTTCCCCTACCTTTCAAAAGCCTCACGCACCTCAACAGATCGGTTCCCCTACCTTTCCTAAGCAGCGCGGGTGTTTCCGTCGCTTTCTGTTGACCTTTCTGTGTGTGACGGAAACTGAATGGTGCTCTCTCTGAGGCTTTGGCACACACGCAAGCTCTTTTCGGTCCTCCGGAATATTTGCTCTAGGTAGGCCTCCACTAAGGGGGCGCTGAGAGAAGGTTTTAGCCGACGCGCCGGGTTATAAGAAAAGATCTGACAGAATCAAACGGGCATTAAAGATTTTTATTTTTATTTTTATTTTATTTTTTATTTTTGGCCTTAGAAGGTTACGCTCGCGAGCGCGCGTGTGCTGCGAAGCGTTTCTGTTTCGTCTGGAAGTTTGTTGGATAAAATAACTCTCTCTGTGTCTCTCTCTGTGTCTGTCTCTGTCTCTGTCGCGGCCTCTGTCTCTCTCTCTCTCTATCTGTCTCTGTCTCTATCTCTGTCTCTCTATCTGTCTGTCTCTGTCTCTGTTTCACACACACACACACACACACACACACACACACACACACACACACACACACACACACACACACGCGCGCGCGCGCGCACACACACACACAGAGTCACATACACATTGACACAGTCTCTCTCTCTCTCTCTCTCTCTCTCTCTCTCTCTCTCTCTCTCTCTCTCTCTCTCTCTCTCTCTCACTCACACACACACACACACACACACACACACACACACACACACACACACACACACACACACAAATCCGTTGTTCATTTCGCCCTGAAATAATCGTCATGGCTGGCTGGACGTTAAAAATAAATCACCTATCAGTCACCTCTCCGTTTTTCCTTCCCCTCTTGGTCTTTACAGTGTGTACCACCTCCACTGTCAGGCGCCAAAAAACAAATGACCTGACGGCCGGCAAAGCCGCGCTGTTCACGGCCACCAATCGGCAGCGTAAGAACACTTGTCACGGGTGGTTAGCGACCCGCCATTAATACACTATCAGCCATCGTGCCTCGCCAAAGGCGGTCTTGTCTGAACGTGTCCAAGTCACTGCACGGCGCAACAGCAGAGACGCCGTAAACAAAAGGATCAAGTCGCAGTCGGCGGAGCTGCCAAGAGAGTGACAGCGATTTACATGTGTATTTTTTTTTTTTACCTTGTAGCTAATTAATATCCAAGGAGGCGGTCAGAAATTAATTCCTGGGACATTTTTAAACGCCATACAAACGTCCATCGGAATCATTCAAATCGGTTCAAATCTAGCGACGGAATCCAAAATTTGCAACAAAAAGCGAGTTTATCATCATTATCTGTTTCAATTTCAGCATGCACGTGCTCCTTTAACCTTTGACTTAGATCTAGTGTCCGAGTAACGATGGGCACTCTTCCACAGATGACAACCCAAACAATCGATCGTCTGCTGACTACTCACCTTGAGGTGTGTCAGTTAATCGCTATCTACTCCGTCA
>JABMCL010001222.1:55000-67500 GCA_018857735.1 Alviniconcha marisindica
AATGGCAGTATCAAAAGAAGACCCTTCCGTTCTTCCCACTGGCTGCCAGTGTAAACGGCGCAGAAGGAAAGCAATACCAGAATGTGAAGGCATGCACTCAGTTACCGAGTGCTGTGGCTGTGGTCGTCCACACAGAGATGAAGACTGTGCTGACACCCAAACCAGCTGGCAGAGAAAGTGTGATAAGAATGACTAATAAAACAACAGCAAAAAGATACCTCCCCCCCCCCAACACACACACCCAAATTTTTTTTTTTTTTTTTTAAAAACAGTGATCATCAGCAGTGAGGTGTGTGATTCAGATTGTCACAAACAAAGAAACAATCCATTGTTACAAACAAACAAAAACCCAATCCAAATGAGAACTGATCTTTTACACACAATAAAAGAAACATGCAATCTGTGCTTTTTCAGCTAAACTCTCCCGTCTGTGCTACCTTATTTGCACTCCTTCACCTGCATTCCTCTATCTTTCTATCTGTTTGTACTCCCTCATCTGCACTTTATCATGACTGCTCCTTACTCCTTCATCTGTACTCCTTCATCTGTACTCCTTCATCTGTACTGCTCTTATCCCTAAATCTGCACTCCTTTATCTGTACTCCTCTGTTTGCACTCCCTTATCTACATTCTTCATTTATACTCCCTATTTGTACCCCTTCATCTATACCCTTCCATCTTCCTCATCAATCTGCACTCCTTTATCTGTACTCTTCTACTTGTACTCCTTCACCTGCACTCCTCTACTTGCGCTCCCTTATCTGCACTCCTCTACTTGCACTCCCTTATCTGCGCCCCTTCATCTGTACCTCTCTGCTCGCACACCCTTTTCTGTATTCCTTCATCTGTATTCCTCTACTTGCACTCCCTTGTCTGCACTTCTTCATCTGTATTCCTCTACTTGCACTCCCTTGTCTGCACTCCTTCATCTGTATTCCTCTACTCACACTCCCTTGTCTGCACCCCTTCATCTGTATTCCTCTACTTGCACTCCCTTGTCTGCACTCCTTCATCTGTATTCCTCTACTTGCACTCCCTTGTCTGCACTCCTTCATCTGTATTCCTCTACTTGCACTCCCTTGTCTGCACTCCTTCATCTGTATTCCTCTACTTGCACTCCCTTGTCTGCACTCCTTCATCTGTATTCCTCTACTCGCACTCCCTTGTCTGCACTCCTTCATCTGTATTCCTCTACTTGCACTCCCTTGTCTGCACTCCTTCATCTGTATTCCTCTACTTGCACTCCCTTGTCTGCACTCCTTCATCTGTATTCCTCTACTCGCACTCCCTTGTCTGCACTCCTTCATCTGTATTCCTCTACTTGCACTCCCTTGTCTGCACTTCTTCATCTGTATTCCTCTACTTGCACTCCCTTGTCTGCACTTCTTCATCTGTATTCCTCTACTCACACTTCCTTATCTGCACTTCTTCATCTATATTCCTCTACTTGCACTCCCTTGTCTGCACTTCTTCATCTGTATTCCTCTACTCGCACTCCCTTGTCTGCACTTCTTCATCTGTATTCCTCTACTCGCACTTCCTTATCTGCACTCCTTCATCTGTATTCCTCTACTTGCACTCCCTTGTCTGCACTCCTTCATCTGTATTCCTCTACTTGCACTTCCTTATCTGCGCTCCTTTATCTGTACTCCTCTACTTTCACTCTGTTATCTGCACTCTTTCATGTGTGCTCCTCTACTTGCACTCACTTATCTGCGCTCCTTCATCTGTACTGTTTTGGGTTTTGCTACCCAAGTGCATTCTGCTACGCATGTACATACTTTGCTAGGAAATGCTATCAAATCAAAGTGACGAAAATTCTATATTCAGCAGCGGTGGTGAACATGCATCTCGAGGTAAAACTGAACCATGTGCAACATACATGCACTGAATGTGAGATTCCTACACACACACACACACACACACACACACACACACACACACACACACACACACACACACACACACACACACACAACACACACACACACGACCACCCCAGCTGCAGCTGATGTTTGCAGCAACTTTGAATCATCCGTGCTCTAACAAACACACATCAATGTGAGACAGCAATGCACACACTCATGCTCGCTGCAACTTTGACATGCCCCAGCAAATGTACATTACACACACACACACACACACACACACACACACACACACACACACAGCAGAGAAACACAACTCTGCAGCCGAAAGCCAAATCAACACACACACACACACACAACACACAAAAGAAGAAGAAAAACCCCACACACAACCCTGATGCTTCACTCCGCACCACAATCCAGTCTCATCTCTGCTATCTATGGCGACTCCAGTGTAAAAAAAAAAAACTAAAAAAAACAACTGCAGAGTTGAAGGCCGTGGAAACAGGAGAAAAGTCATGTTCAGTGGGCCTTGGAGCAACACACTTGATCAGAACAGCCGGTAGGACGGTGGATACTTCACCGGCAAAGAGTTCTCTTGGAAGCGGGAGCAGTGGTACCAGCCCAGCTTGTTGTATACCTGGTCAGGAGGGGAAGGAAAACAAAAAGAAAGAAAAATGCATCATCAGCAAGATCTAAACACATAAAACACTCAAAAGAAAAAAGAATATATATATATCGTATCTGAATCAAGCACTGGACAGGAAAACGACACAGCTCAACCTAAAACAGACAAGTGATTTAGCTTTTCATCTAATTTTTCATTGTTTTTCACCATTTAACTGTTGTTTAAGTGTCGTTTTGTGGCTTGACAAAGGGGATTACCCTGAAAATTTGCAGATTGTATTTTTATCCTAATAAATAGCGTTCTTTTGAACCTTTTAAGTGTTTGGATCAAAAGAATGCTGTATATTAGGACAAAACACAACGTGTGAATTTTTGGGGTAATCCCCTTTATCAAGCTACAAAACGACACTCAAACAACAGTTAAACGGTGAAAAATGAGATGTAGGACTAAGACACTTATCTGCTTTTGGTTGAGCTAGGTTGTCTTTGTGAATAAATACACATCATCAGTAAACAGATTGGGAGAGGAGGAGCTGTTTGTTTGTTTGGTACGCTTCCTCAGGTAAAAACCCTGAGGTTCACCCAGCATTGGCTGAGAAGCAGAAGGGTAAATGAATGAGAAAAGCAAAGGCCAGAGAGAGAGAGAGAGAGAGAGAGAGAGAGAGAGAGAGAGAGAGAGAGAGAGAGAGAGAGAGAAAGGAGAGAGAGAGGAGAGAGAGAGAGAGAGAGAGAGAGAGAGAGAGAGAGAGAGAGAGAGAGAGAAAAGCAAAAGCTAGAGAGAGAGAGTGAGAGAGAGAAGACAGAGTGAGAAAGAGAATGAATCAATGAATCAACGAATAAACATCATTTTACGAGGGTAATGTAGTAGATACAGGGTCTTTTTACATCCAGCCCTACACACACACATGCTACAAATGCATGCACTACTGCCATACTGGTGCTAGGTTTGCAGAATGAGAACAAAGAAAGCAACAGATCAGTACACAGAAGTGAAGAGGAGGGTTTTCAGTTTTGACTTCAAAGAAGCGATTGAAGACAAATGCCTCACACAGGGAGGAAGAGAGTTCCAGACCACAGGTCCGGTGTACCGAGAGGATACAAATGCATTGAAATCAATGCAAACATGATACATCGTTCTCATTACCTCCACCAGCTGTGTGTCAGCCGCCTTGCTGGACTTCTCTTCTGTCTGCTTCAAGAGGAACTTGGCAGCGCGGGCGTAGTACTTGTGAGCCATCGCATGCTTGATGCTGAATGGCAAGACCTGGAGCAAGCAAAACAAGACAATCAGGCAAGCATGAAAGCTCAAAAAGCCTTGCAAGCAAGGGAGAAAAATGAACAATGTTTACAATGACAACAGACAAAGAGCAAAATGCTTGAGTAAAATGGCACTCAGTATGGAGAAATGCGACTTATTGCCTCCCATGAACAACTTCGATACAGACAGCAATCCTGGTCTTTCACTCTTTAAAAAAAAAAAGTGATATGTCCCTTCTATTTTGATGTCTCTTTCTGAATCTCTCTCTCTCTCTCTCCCGCCCTCCCTCTCTCTTCATTCAGAATCTCTCTTTTTTTTCACTCTCCCTCTGCCTGTCTCTCTCTTTGTCTTGCACTCTCTGGGCGTCTCTCTGTGCGTCTCTGTCTCTCTCTTGCTGTCTGCCTCTCCCCTCTCTCTCTCTCACTGTCTCTCTCTCTCACTGATGCTATGAACAGTGGAATACATCCAAACTACCAGAGCTCCTTTCTGACCAAAACGACAAAGATTAGTTGCTTAAGTGCAGTTTGAATAAAAACTGGTAGCAGATCGAAGGCCTTGTGGAGAACATTCAGTGAACAGTGGCATACGTCCAAGCTACCAGAGCTCCTGTCTGACCAAGCGACAAAGAACAGTGGTGTACATCCGAGCCACCAGTGTTCCTGCCCGAGAAAATAGCAAAAAAGAAAGAGAGGGAAAAACAGAAAAGAAAGAACTCACTTTGGTGTCGTTGAGGTCAGCAAACTTCTGCAGCTCCACCAGCGTTTCGTCAAGGTCATGCAACGTGACCTCAGGCATCGTGGAGGTCACGCTCTCTCCAGAGGCTGCCGTCTCCATGGTTTCAGTGGTGAGGACCTCAGCTTGTGCGCATCCTTGCTTGACCAGCGCCTCAATCACCCAGCCACGCTTCTTGTCCATCTCGCTGAATGTGATTTGGTCCATTTTTATCACAGGTGTGTGTGTGTGCGTGTGCGTGCGTGCATGCGTGTGTGTGTGAGAAAGAGAGAGAGAGAGAGAGACAGACAGACAGACAGACAAGGTGGGGGAGAGAGAGAGAGAGAGAGAGAGAGAGAGAGAGAGAGAGAGAGAGAGAGAGAGAGAGAGTTCAGTATTCAGAATGTTTTACTGTAAAAGGCCACCTGACCCATAACAAATGGTATGACTATAAACATGCATATACCACCTTATACAAAAAAGTTAACAACAACACACAGACAAGACAGAACAGAGAGAGAGAGAGAGAGAGAGAGAGAGAGAGAGAGAGAGAGAGAGAGAGAGAGAGAGAGAGAGACAGACAGACAGACAGACAGACAGACAGACAGACAGACAGACAGACAGACAGACAGACAGACATAGAGAGAGAGAGAGGGGCAAGGGTGTCACCGACACTGACACTGACAGAGCCAGAACAAAAGTGTGAGCATGTGCTGCAGGTGGGTCGGTGGGTGAGAACACTGACAGATACTGACTGTCAAACTTAATTGTAATTTGAACATGGAAAAGTCAAAACACACACACAAACAAATAAATAAATACCATGGCTGTCGTTCTTACCTCTTGATAGTTGCAGCATCTGATCTCTGGTCTGACTTCATGCCAAAGTAAACCAGTAGCTCGTTGCAGTCGATCTTGGACACCACCTGCTGTGCCAAGGTTAGGATCTCCATCAGGTGCTTCTGACGAGTCTGTGGACAGCAAAATGCAAATACACAGCGCAATGCAATGCAATACTTATGTAAGATCCAAACACATAAAGGGTTCATAAGAATGCTATTTAATAGGACAAGACAAAACCAGCACATTTTCAGGGTAATCCCCTTTGTCAAGCTACAAAATGACACTTAAAGTTAAACAGATAAGTGGTCAAAAACAATGAAAAATATAGTGAAAAGATAAACCATTTAACCACAAAAAATTGCAGGTTTTGTCTTGTCCTAACAAATAGCATACTATGCATTTGGATCTTGTTTTGGAACACTAGCAGTCATTTTTTTTCTTCAGATTTTTTCCCCTCAGTACTTATATACCATACACTCCAACAAAGCAGACAACATACAACTAAGTGTCACACACATCTGAACAAAGAGGCTACACAAACTCCATAAGACATCCACATCCACACATCTACACACACGTGTCCATGCAGGATCTCCCCCCCCCCCCCCCACACCCAAGCCACAAACAAAAATATCAACATGCATACACATTGCACACAGCTACACAGATTACACAGATCCAACAAATACATCAGCACACATTACACAGACCCAAAACAGGCAACCATGAAAACTACGCTGTCCACACCACACAGCCTGCAACACATCTACACAAACAGATTGCACATACCCTGACACACACACACACACACATAACCCAACTCACACACACACATACACGCACACACAACACACACGCACACACACACACACATATACAAAACACACCCACACACACATATACACACACACACACACACACCTTTTCGGTGTCCAAGGCTTGTAGACGGGACAACAAGACAGGAATGTGGTCGGGATGTTCTTGTTTCACTTCCTCAAACAGCGGGTTCTCCACTGGTAATCTGAGCAAGTTACAGACACAAAGAAATAAGCCCATGAGACGTACAGAATGACCACCAAAAACAATGACAAAAAAGCAAACGAGGAAACATCCTTGATCAACTCTCTGTCCAAACAAAGCTTACATCAGCTCGCATTGCAGCGTTGTAAACATCATTTAATAATGAAATTAAAAGCTCACCGAAAAAACTCGTTTTAAAACACACACACACACACTGATGTTTAATGACAAATTTCTGTACACTAACATTGTGTGTTTTGATGTCAGTTGTTTTTAACTTGAGTATGAACTGTACACGCCTAGGGCTCAATTGAGAAAGGGTGCTCTAAGACCCCACTATTACCATTATTATTACATCGTCTTTGTATAAGGACACCTTTGCTGCAAGCGAGCAACAATGGCAAGGTGCTACACCACACCACAACTTCCTACTTACTTTGAGATCCAGGAGATTTTGAGGTCCCTCAAGGCCTCGGCGTACTCCTCTTCTTTGGTCTTCTCCTTGTCCTTGTCTTTTCCTTTCTCCTCCTTCTCCTTCTTCCCCTTGCCGTTCTTGGCCGAGCCGTTCTTGGTGGAGTTGGAGCGCTGGGGGTTCTCCGTCAACACGTAGTTGAACACCATGGAACTCTGCGGGTAGGGCAATATTATGTTAAGACTGTATGTATACAAAAAAGGTACACTTCAACAGACTGAAAAATGAAAGCAAACCAAACAGACATGTACACTCTCTCTCCCTCTCTTGTTCTGTCTTACATGCTCTTTCTCCCTCCCCCTGCACACACACACACACCACACACACACACACACACACTCACACACACACACACACACACACACACACACACACACACACTCTCTCTCTCTCACACACACACACACATGCACAGGGTTACACACATATACTCTCTCTCTCATATACATAGTATTACACACACACACACACATTTCAATAAACTAAACAATCAACAATGCTGTATGCACTGTACAATTCTATCCCCAACGATCAATAAAAGGACCCCCCAGGCACCCTCAACAACTGCGTGACGTAAGCATCAATCAGCTCACCGCTTTCTTGGCAGGCTCTTCCTTGGCCAGTGAGAGAGAGCCAGACAGGAACCAGCCGGGACCACAGCCCTTGGGAATCCTGCAACAAGCATGCACTCTGCACAAACCCTGGTTACCAGCAGGATGTACTGGCATTGACATGTACAGGGAATCCTGCAACAAGCATGCACTCTGCACAAACCCTGGTTAACAGCAGGATGTACTGTCCTGGACATGTACAGGGAATCCTGTAACAAGCATGCACTCTGCACAAACCCTGGTTACCAGCAGGATGTACTGGCATTGACATGTACAGGGAATCCTGCAACAAGCATGCACTCTGCACAAACCCTGGTTAACAGCAGGATGTACTGTCCTGGACATGTACAGGGAATCCTGCAACAAGCATGCACTCTGCACAAACCCTGGTTAACAGCAGGATGTACTGTCCTGGACATGTACAGGGAATCCTGCAACAAGCATGCACTCTGCACAAACCCTGGTTAACCCGCAGGATGTACTGTCCTGGACATGTACAGGGAATCCTGCAACAAGCATGCACTCTGCACAAACCCTGGTTACCAGCAGGATGTACTGTCCTGGACATGTACAGGGAATCCTGCAACAAGCATGCACTCTGCACAAACCCTGGTTAACAGCAGGATGTACTGTCCTGGACATGTACAGGGAATCCTGTAACAAGCATGCACTCTGCACAAACCCTGGTTAACAGCAGGATGTACTGTCCTGGACATGTACAGGGAATCCTGCAACAAGCATGCACTCTGCACAAACCCTGGTTAACAGCAGGATGTACTGGCATTGACATGTACAGGGAATCCTGCAACAAGCATGCACTCTGCACAAACCCTGGTTAACAGCAGGATGTACTGTCCTGGACATGTACAGGGAATCCTGTAACAAGCATGCACTCTGCACAAACCCTGGTTAACAGCAGGATGTACCGGCATTGACATGTACAGGGAATCCTGTAACAAGCATGCACTCTGCACAAACCCTGGTTAACAGCAGGATGTACCGGCATTGACATGTACAGGGAATCCTGTAACAAGCATGCACTCTGCACAAACCCTGGTTACCAGCAGGATGTACTGGCATTGACATGTACAGGGAATCCTGTAACAAGCATGCACTCTGCACAAACCCTGGTTAACAGCAGGATGTACTGGCATTGACATGTACAGGGAATCCTGCAACAAGCATGCACTCTGCACACACCCTGGTTAACAGCAGGATGTACTGTCCTGGACATGTACAGGGAATCCTGCAACAAGCATGCACTCTGCACAAACCCTGGTTAACAGCAGGATGTACTGGCATTGACATGTACAGGGAATCCTGTAACAAGCATGCACTCTGCACAAACCCTGGTTAACAGCAGGATGTACTGTCACTGACATGTACAGGGAATCCTGTAACAAGCATGCACTCTGCACAAACCCTGGTTAACAGCAGGATGTACTGGCATTGACATGTATTGGGAATCCTGTAACAAGCATGCACTCTGCACAAATCAAAGGTTAACGGCAGGATGTACTGTCCTGGACATGTACAGGGAATCCTGCAACAAGCATGCACTCTGCACAAACCCTGGTTAACAGCAGGATGTACTGTCACTGACATGTGTTGGGAATCCTGTAACAAGCATGCACTCTGCACAAATCAAAGGTTAACAGCAGGATGTACTGTCACTGACATGTACAGGGAATCCTGCAACAAGCATGCACTCTGCACAAACCCTGGTTACCAGCAGGATGTACTTTTACTGACAACACTCCCCATATTGGAAAATGATGAAAAATGAGATGGAAAGCTAAAAACAGAGAGGTGGCTTCGCTCTCCATCTTATTTTTCTTATTTTTCACCATTTAACTGTTGTTTAAGAGTTGTTTTGTAGCTTAATAAAGCGGGTTACCCTGAAAATTCACATGCTGTGTTTTGTCCTAATAAATAACATTTTTTTTAACCTTTTACGTGTTTGGATTTTGTACTGATGTGTCTGCCTGGTGTATGTATATATGTCCACACGCGTAAAATTTAACTAGAAAGAAAAAAAAGTTTAAAAAAACAACTTACTTCTCATCGGGCAAAGGCGTCACAAACATGGGCGTGATCCCACCCTTCACCAAGGACAGTGACGCGGGCATCTTCTTGCCGTTGGACAGGGCGTTGGCCCACGATGTGTAGATGTCAAGAGATATGGCTGCCGGCAGTTTTCGGAACAGCAAGATCCCGATGTCGCGGATTCGCTCCAGGGCGTCCCGCTTCTCGTGGCGTATTTGCAGCATGATGGTGTAGTCGCCCTTGTCCAGCTTGGCTGTGTACTGGGGACGGAAAGCCCACCACTGGCCTCACTACACATCTGTAGCATCAGCTCACTGCACGGTTCTTGTGTGTGTGTGTGTGTGTGTGTGTGTGTGTGTGTGGGTGGGTGTGGGTGTGTGAGTGTGAGTGTGTGTGTGTGTGTGTGTGTATGTGAGTGTGTGTGTGTGTGTGGGTGTGTGTGTGTGTGTGGGGTGTGTGTGTGAGTGTGGTGTGTGTGTGTGTGTGAGTGTGTGTGTGTGTGTGTGTGTGTGTGTGTGTGGGGGGGGGGGGTGTGTGGGTGTGTGTGTGAGGGTGTGTGTGTGAGTGTGTGTGTGTGGTGTGTGTATGTGTGAGTGTGGGTGTGCGTGTGAGTGTGTGTGTGTGTGTGTGTGTGTGTGTGAGTGTGTGTGTGTGTGAGTGTGGGTGTGAGTGTGAGTGTGGGTGTGTGTGTGTGTGTGTGTGTGTGTGTGTGTGAGTGTGTGTAATATCAGGTTGCATCATGTCGTGTCGAGTATGGTCTTGTCATGTCGTGTTGTGTATGCACGCACACGTGCGTGTGTGTGTGTATGCATGTATCCATTGCATGTGTGCATGTTTGTGTGTATGTGTGATTGTGTGTGTGTGTGTGTGCATGTGTGTGTGCATGCATGCATGTGTATGTGTGTGTGTGTGCATGTGTGTATGCACGTGTTTGTGTGTGTGTGTTAGCACATGTGTGTTAGCATGTATGTGTGCGCATGTGCAATCTAGAGTGCAAATTCTCTCACTTTTGCACATGACTTTTTTTCTTTTTTTTAACTGCACACACTCCTTCAAAACTTCAAAGACAGAAAGAGACAATCGGAATATGTAAGCTTCCTTAAAACAGACAAAACACAGACCCTTCATTAAAACAGATAAAGCACATAAGCTTGCTTGGATCAGACAAGAGGCAGAAACTCCCTAAAAACTTGAAACAAACAGGCAGAATGTAGAAGCTTGGTTGAAAGAGACAAAACATAGAAGCTTCCTTAAAACAGACAAAACACAGATGCTTTGTTAAAACAGATAAAACACAGAAGCTGCCTTTAACTCACTTGGCCCCAGACCAGCCGCTGCCCTTTCGCTACGAAATCCCATGCGATGGGAAGTAACTGTGTCAAATGATCCCGGTATACAACTTTAAAAATCAATAATAAACATCAAACAAAAGTTTCAGCTCACTTTGTATTTTTCCCAGTTTGCGAATACAGTGTTCTTGTATATCCAACTGGTTTCGATTTTTTTTCACTCAAAAATAAAAGCATAAAAAAATAATCCCAAGTCAGAAATGTCTGTATCTGAATGTCAGGTTTTGGGTGCCTACAGGGTAACTGACTTTGCAAAAGTTTGAATCTCCAAAGATGAAGCTCCGTGAGTTTGTTAGGGTGCTCACAGTAAGCGACTGAGCCAAGTTTGCAGTTAAAATCTCAAAGGATGAAGCTCTGATGACATTGCTAACAGTAGGGCCTTTGTTTATTTTTGTGCGTCTATCCTGTGTCCATCTCGCAACTTTGAAAATTCACAGCGCCTCTCAAACACCACCGAACTTCGAACAAAGGACATCGCCGGAAGTAGTAAACAATAGTGGAAATGAGGCTACAAGTCTCGCGAAAATCCTGTTCCTATTTGCATAAGCAGAGTTGCTAGCATGGAGTGTCTGCTAGCCGGCCGCTACCGGCAGTCTGGGGTTGCGCGGTAAGGCAAAAGAGTGGGCGGTGACGGGCGGTCTGGGGCCAAGTGGATTAAAACAGATAAAACACAGAAGCTGCCTTTTAACAGACAAAACAGATTTTCCTTCAATCAGACAAAAGGCAGAAAGCTCCCTTAAATCTTGAAACAGACAAACAGGCAAGAACTCAGACGCTTGCTTAAATCTTGAAACAGACAAACAGGCAAGAATTCAGACGCTTGCTTAAAAAAGACAAAGCACAGAAGCCCCCTTAGACCAGACGAACTGCAGACGTTCCCTTGGAACATGATGGACAGAAAGAGACCCCAGTGGATGAGGCGATGCAAAGCATACTGACGTGGTTTGTCACCTGGTGCGGATAGGCATCGCCGCAGCAGAGGAGCTGCTTGTTGGCGTCGTACAGCATCCACAGCTGGCTCTCAAACTCACTCTCATACAGCAGGTTGGACAGCAGCGAGCAGTCCACTGTCACCTCCTCTGACTTGAGCTGCAGGACAAGGAGTTCATCATGATGTTCAAATAAAGTCAGACCCCCCCCCCCCCCCCCCCCACACACACACACACACTTACGGCAGTCATAGGTCAGCTCTGGGATTTATCTTAATGCCCTTTCCAACAACCCCCCAAACTTTGGCAGTTGCAGATTTGCTCTAGAGTACAGAGTTGTCCCCCCCCCACCCCCCCCATCCCCCCAAACACACACACACAGAGGCTTTGGCAGTCGCAGGTCAACTCTTGGGTGTAGATATGTGTCAGACACATACCTGCCACCCCACAACATACACAGCACCCCCCCCCCCACCACCCCCACTGACCAGTTGTAGGTCAACCCTGGGGTGTAGATATGTGTGAGACACCTCCCTGCCATCCCACAACACACACAGCCCTCCCCCACGCCCCAAGTCCCTTCTACCTCCACTGCTAGGTATGTGTCGGACATCTCCCTGCCAACACCCCCCCCCCAAAAAAAGAAAAAAGAAACCACACACACATAGCCCCTCCCTTGTCGCCTCCAACCCCTACTGACCACTTGTAGGTCAATGGGGTAGGGTTCTGTCCCCCCCCCCCACACACACACACACACACATAACCC
>JABMCL010001222.1:70000-90000 GCA_018857735.1 Alviniconcha marisindica
TGCACACACACATACATGCACACATAACACATGTGCACGTGCACACACACATGCACACACACACACATACGCACGCAAGCATACACACACACACAACAAAAAAACTGTATTCATCACCAGAGAAAAGACAAACAGTTCTGACCATGACAGGCTGCCGCTGCACCAGCTGCGCGCCGTAGAACGTGATGGAGTATGAGAGGGTGCTCTCCCCTATATTGGCCCACCACTTTGCCATGCACAACTCCAGAGTGACGTCTGGCTGGAAACATCAGTCAATCAATAAATCAATCAACCAGTCACATCAGTCAAAAAATCAATCAACCAGTCACATCAGTCAATCAATAAATCACTCAAACAGTCACCTCAGTCAATCAATCAACCAGTCACATCAATCAATAAATCAATAAACCACATCAGTCAATCAGTAAATCGATCAACCAGTCACATCAATCAGTCAATTACGTCAACCAATAAATAAATCAACCAATCGCATCAGTCACCCAATAAATAAATCAACCAATCGCATCAGTCAATCAATCAACTAATCACATCAGTCAATCAAAAAATCAATCAACCAATCAAATGGAAAAAATGCAGAATAACAACTGTCCAGTCCTGGTACTCATCAATCAACCAATCAGTCCACCCATCAATCAGTCAGCCAGCCAATAACCAAGCCATCAAGAATTTTAAATGTCACTGACCAAAGCATTAACCAGTTAGTAAATCAGTCAATCAGTCAGTCAGCCAGGCAGGCCAGGTCTTACTATTGTCACTGACACCCCCCCCCCCTCCCCCCCACACACACACACACATTCACTTACCATGACAGGAAAGGCCTGCGTGGTATCCCCGCGGTCGCTGATGTTGACAAATTTCTCAAACTCGCAGACTTTGTACTGCGTCTGGGGCACCAGCTGCAGGGCGTGGATCAGAATGCGGCAGCTCTTCTCACAGTCTTCCGACTTCACTTGCAGAACTGGGACGTCAACACAACACAGCAGGTGAAGAAGAAGAAGAAGAAGAAGAAGAAGAAGAAGAAGAAGAAGAAGAAGAAGAAGAAGAAGAAGAAGAAGAAGAAGAAGAAGAAGAAGAAGAAGAAGAAGAAGAAGAAGAACAACAACAACAACAACAACAACAACAACAACAACAACAACAACAACAACAACACACCTCAAAAAGTATCAAGTCTGCAGGTCCAGCACTCAACTTGCAGCACTAAGACAACTAACGATGGTAGGCAGTCACAGCTGTGTTGTGCTTTCACTGCTGTCTAAATGTAACAACAACAACAAACGGTCATAAGCAGTCACAGCTGTGTTGTGGTTTCACTGCTGTCTAAATGTAACAACAACAACAAACGGTCGTAAGCAGTCACAGCTGTGTTGTGCTTTCACTGCTGTCTAAATGTAACAACAACAACAGACAGACAACAAATGGTCTTAAGCAGTCACAGCTGTGTTGTGGTTTCACTGCTGTCTAAAGGTAACAACAACAACAGACAACAAATGGTCTTAGGCAGTCACAGCTGTGTTGTGTTTTCACTGCTGTCTAAATGTAACAACAACAACAACAACAACAACAACAACAACAAACAGACAACAAATGGTCTTAAGCAGTCACAGCTGTGTTGTGTTTTCACTGCTGCCTAAATGTAACAACAACAACAACAACAACAAACGGTCTTAAGCAGTCACAGCTGTGTTGTGCTTTCACTGCTGTCTAAATGTAACAACATCAGACAACAAACGGTCTTAAGCAGCCACAGCTGTGTTGTGCTTTCACTGCTGTCTAAATGTAACAACAACATCAGACAACAAACAGTCTTAAGCAGTCACAGCTGTGTTGCGGTTTCACTGCTGTCTAAATGTAACAACAGCAATGAACGGACAACCAGGGCACCAACCTGCATAGGAAGCTTGTTTGGGGACAGCTAGGAAATGCCGTCGTATCTGACCCGATGTGAAGGACAGTTTGCTGTAGTTCACCGTCAGTGAGTCCTCGTCCTGCACCCTGCCGCAGAGGAATGACCAGTGTCAAAACACAGTACAGCCCCTTTAAGTAAAACTCCCGTTGAGGCAAACACACTAGAACCCTTTGAAGCAGAACCTTCGTAAGTTTAACACAGTCAAACACAAAACAGTACAGCCTCTTTAAGTAAAATTCCCTTTAAGACAAACACACTAGAACCTTCTGACGCAGAACCTTCGTAAGTTAACACAGTCAAACAGAAAACACAGTACAGCTCCTTTAAGTAAAACTCCCTTTAAGACACACTAAAACCCTTTGAAGCAGAACCTTTGTAAGTTTAACACAGTCAAACACAAAACACACTTCAGCCCCTTTAAGAAAATCTCCCTTTAAAACAAACACACTAGAACCCTCTGACGCAGAACCTTCATAAGTTTAACAGTCAAACACAAAACACAGTACAGCCCCTTTAAGTAAATCTCCCTTTAAGACAAACGCACTAGAATCCTCTACACAACCTTCGTAAGTTTAACACAGTCAAACACTCTTAAGCAGAACTTCCTTAAGGGGTATTCTTTAAGAACTCGCTTTACAACTCTCTTAACAAGAATGCCCATTAAACGGAATAAAGAAACAACAAGGGAAATAACTTGCATTTGAAAGCCATCACACAAACGCAAAAATTCAATGACATATCTTTGGTGGCGTTTATGCACCTTGTATTTACTCGCATGACAGGTGAGTTACTGTGGGCGACTCAGGTCTTTGTTGTTGTGTTTGTATGACCTCTTCTGAGCATGAATTAACTCCCTTGTTTGTTGATTTCACACAAGTGCACAAGGCTTCCTTCTGTTTAAGACTTTTACCTTAAGTGGGTGGGGCAGGAGAAAGAAAAAACTTGACCAACCTGGCCAGCACAACACTGTATGGGGGGGGGGGGGGGGAGAACAAAAAACTTGACCAACCTGGCCAGCACAACCACTGTATTGGGGAGGGGGGGAGGGGGAGAAAAAACTTGACCAACCTGGCCAGCACAACCACTGTATTGGGGGGGGGGGGGGGGGGGGGTGGGGGAGAATAAAAACTGACCAACCTGGCCAGCACAACCACTGTATGGGGGGGGGAGGTGGGGGAGAATAAAAACTTGACCAACCTGGCCAGCACAACCACTGTGGGGATGGGGGGGGGAGGGGGAGAATAAAAACTTGACCAACCTGGCCAGCACAACCACTGTATTGGGGAGGGGGGGGAGGGGAGAATAAAAACTTGACCAACCTGGCCAGCACAACCACTGTATTGGCAGGGGGGGGGGGGGGGGGGGTGGAGAAAAGAAAAAACTTGACCAACCTGGCCAGCACAACCACTATATTGGGGGTGGGGGAGAATTAAAAACTTGACCAACCTGGCCAGCACAACCACTGTATGGGGAGGGGTGGGGGGGGGGGGGGGGGGAGAGAAAAAGCCTGACCAATCTGGCCACTGCAATGGTGCCAGGGGCGGGGTGAGGGGGGAGGGAGCGGTGGGGGGGGGGGGGGGGGAAGAAAACTTGACCAACCTGGCCGGCACAACTACTGTGATGGGCAGTCGAAACAAGGGCCCCTTGGCAATGCACTGGACGTCATACGCACACACCTGGAACACAAACACACTCCACGGGGTTAGTCAGCTGCTGGGTTGGTGGGTTGGCAGGCTCAGCCGTAAGATCAGAACACACACTCATAATAATAATCCAGGAGATTTATTCAGCAGCACCAGATCCTCCACGCTGAGCGGAAGTGCAGAGCACTTTGCAATGACGCAAGAAACACACTTTCACGCACAGAAAAACAGACAGAGACAGAAAGGTATGCTCCGGCATTTCATATCCATGTTTTTCTGGATAAGAGTCATCTCCCAAAATTTTCATACTCTGGATAAAATGATGCTCCTAAAATTCTGTATACATACTGAAAGCCAAGAACTATCTTCAACATTTCATATTCATGCTCTTCTGCATAAAATGATGCATTTAAAGTTTCATACACATGTTTAAATCCAAGAACTAGCTCATCTTCTGGTAAAACGGTGCTCCTAAAATTTCATATTCACGTTCTTCTGAATAAAATGATTCTTCTAAAATTTTGTATTCATGTTCTTCTGAATAAAATGATTCTACTGACATTCTGTATTTACGTTCTTTCAACTACAAGATTTTCCAAAATTCTGACATTCTTGCTCTGGTCATAGGTGAACACAGCAAGCATGACAAGCACAGCAAGGACAATGAGCATGGACAGAATGACAGCCTCAACGCTGAGGTTTTCCATGGAATACTTTCCATTGTACATGGAATGACCTTCTCCTTCTTCTCTGACACAAATCGTCTCTGGACTCGTTCAAGTGTAACCTCAAAAGTTCTTTTCCCCAAATAAAGACCTGCCATGTTTTCTGTTCCATGCTGCTGTCTTCATCCGTCTCAAGTCTCTGTCTGCTGCCTGTTTTGTGTAAATTAAGCTTTGTATAGTCAGTATGTTTGTGTGTGCAGGTGCCTGTGTGTGTGCACGTGCCTGTGCCTGTGCGTGTGTGTGTGTGTGTGTGTGTGTGTGTGTGTGTGTGTGTGTGTGTGTGTGTGTGTGCGTGCGTGCGCACACTTAGAACAGTCTCTATGTACAAGATTTTGCAATTTATACACATTTTCTTTTTGCCAGGCACATCACTGTGGGACTTCTATTCATATAGCATGCATCCATCCAATAACAATACATTCGCTCACTGACGTCAACCTCTTTGCATGGCCCTATCCCCGTCATATCCACCGCACCCGAAGGTACTGGATAATGTTTATTATTATTTGCAAACAGCAACTGATGACCTACCTCAGTATAGTGAACCCCTTCAGGAAGACCGCGAGGATCAACGTGAACGGAGAAGGAGCGTGTGGCGTTCATCAGCTCGAAATGGGAGGGGCAACTGACCCAGCTCTTCTCACACACCAGCGTAAACTGCGCGGAGAATGCTATTTTTTCCTCCTGGCCTGTCCGACAAAAAGGAAACGTTAATGCTAAAAAGTCAGGGATGCAAGAACATAAGCAATAATGACAGCTCCACTCCTTGTCAGACACAAAGGAACTGTTAGTGTCTTGGTTTTGATTTCATATGATGATTTAATAAAGGCCACTGCCCATTGGCCTTAAGATCATGGAGAGAACAGTCATCCAACTCCTGTCAGAAACAAAAGAAACAGTAAGGCTAACACTGTAACAGCCAAAGGAAAAAGAACAACAAATTAAGCAATGCTAGCAGTCCAACCACCTCTCTGACACAAAGGAAACATAACGGTCATGGATAAAAGACACCAGTAATACTAGCAGAATAAATCCCTGTAAGACTCCAAGGAAACATTAACAGTCATGGATAAAAGACACCAGTAATACTAGCAGAATAAATCCCTGTAAGACTCCAAGGAAACATTAACAGTCATGGATAAAAGACACCAGTAATGCTAGCAGAATAAATCCCTGTAAGACTCCAAGGAAACATTAACAGTCATGGATAAAAGACACCAGTAATACTAGCAGAATAAATTGTTGTAAGACTCCAAGGAAACATTAACAGCCATGGATAAAAGACACCAGTAATACTAGCAGAATAAATCCCCGTAAGACTCAAAGGAAACATTAACAGTCATGGATAAAAGACACCAGTAATACTAGCAGAATAAATCCCTGTAAGACTCAAAGGAAACATTAACAGTCATGGATAAAAGACACCAGTAATACTAGCAGAATAAATCCCTGTAAGACTCAAAGGAAACATTAAAGTTAACAAAACACAGATAAAAAAACAGCAACAAAACGTCAGCAATGCCAGTAGTCCAACTCATTGTCAGAAAAAAGAAAAAAAAGGAAACGTTAACAGTCAAGGATATAAAAAATCCAAAATGCTGGTAGTCAAACTCAAGGGAGTTTAAAGAAAACATTAAAACTTTCCTGTCAAGAGTCTCGATTTTAAGATCAAGAGTCAAAGACAAAAGAACATCAGTAATTCTAGTAGTTCCCACACCAGAATTTTTTTCAAACACAGGCTCCACAGTGACCAACACTTCCCTCAGTTTTTTCATGAAGGATAAAACAACATCAGCAATGCTAGTAGTTCCCACAAAATAAACACACACACAGATACACCCAAAAACGTAGTCAAAACTTCACCAGCATTTTCTTCAAACACAGGCTCCACGGTGACGGCCACTTCCCTGGGTTTCTCCATCTGTCGCGGTTCCCTGAGGTAGATGCCGCGGTTGTTTCCTGTGCACGTGACGTTGAAGTGGATGTTGCGCTCCTGGCAGTGGGCATACTGGGCTATATGGTCGAACGCCTTCTCCACCTGGCACATTATCAGTGTGATTAAGAAACAATGTCAACATTATATGTGTGTGTGTGTGTGTGTGTGTGTGTGTGCGTGTGCGTGTGTATGTGTGTGTGTGTGTGTGTGTGTGTGTGTGCTTGCATGTGTGTGTGTATGAGTGTGCACGTGTGTGTGTAATATCAAAGGCACTCTGCATCAAAATTGTCGAATTCGAACCATGTCCTGTCACGTCACATGCAAGTTCAAGGAGCAGCATTCTTCACCACTTCCACTTCAGCAAACTCTCTGTCCTCTAAGTCTAACGCCTTTACACTACGCCTTCACTTCAGTTACCTCTTCTTCACCTTCCGAAGCTGCCTACCTGGCGGGGTAGTCAAAACAGTCACACAAGCCATCCTCTAAGTCTAACGCCTTTACACAACGCCTTCACTTCAGTTACTTCTTCTTCACCTTCCGAAGCTGCCTACCTGGCGGGGTAGTCAAAACAGTCACACACGCCATCCTCTCACCCTGTGGATTGCATCTGTCAGTGTACGACTGGGTTCACCAGGTCAGCCCCATAGCATTCTGCTGGGAAGAACTACAACTACAACAACGTCTTCCTCCTCATTACAGAGTCTGGTGGAGTCAGTGGCGCAGAGCAAGAGAACTCGCTCTCGAAAGCCAGAGTTAAGCTGATCGAGTGTGATCACCAAATGGACGGGCAACTGTTATGTACCAGGCTTTGCGCCTTCCCTGAGATTTCTCCAGAGTCAAATTATGTGCAGACTCTACAAAAGACCTTTGGATGAGACAATAAACCCAGGTTTATAATAACCCCCCCCCCCCCTCCAATGCGTATATGTATGTAAAAAGATCACATACGCACGTTAAAGATCATGTGGTCCATGTCAGAGTGCGGTGGATTATGGAAACACCCAAACAACCCAGCGTGCACTGAAAGAGTCAGAGTTTTCACAATGGTGAAGTTGGACACTATATGGAAGAAGAAGAAGAAGAAGAAGAAGAAGGTCTTCATCTTCTCATTCGTCTTCCTCAACCATTCTGTCCCCAGACACCCACCTGCAGGACGCCCTGGCCCATGGCAAATCTGTCCATGCTTTCGATGACCAGGGCCGAGTTCTCCAGACCTCTCCGCAGGCTGAAAGGCGTGTAGGGGATCTTCTGGGCCTTCAGACCCGACATCACGAGGGCTGAAAGAGGAAAATGCAATGCTGGCTGAAAGACAATGCATCTGCCCGCGTAGCACCGCTATGCACATTTTTTGAAAGTCACATGCTTTGTGTGTGCTTGCATGTGTGTGTGTGTGTGTGTGTGTGTGTGTGTGTGTGTGTGTGTGTGTGTGTGTGTGTGAGAGGAGAGAGAGAGAGAGAGAGAGAGAGAGAGACAGAGACAGAGAGAGACAGAGAGAGAGAGAGAGAGAGTGCATGCATGTGTGTGGGGGTGTGTGTACCATTAGCTTACTGACTTCAAGAAAATGGCTGCACACACTAAACTCTCCCCTCTCTAGCCATGCTCTGCACTGCTGCTAGCAAAGCCACACCACCGACAAACGCAACAAACAAAAACACCCAAACGTGGATGCATGTATTAGCAGCCATTATCCTTAAGCCCAACTGACGTCCCCCCCCCCCCCCCCCACCATCACCATCACTTTGGCAGGAAACAACACTCACCGATGCCCCCACAGGCGTTGGGGGAGCTCATGCTGGTCCCGTTCATCAGCTGCGACCCCCGCAGGGTCCAGTTGGGTACAGAGGCTATGGCGCCCCCTGGGGCACTGATGCACACTCCCAGGGCACCGTCCACCCTGCACGCAGAATGAAGGTGCAAGCAAGTTCCTTTCACTGCTGGCAGGTTCAGGAATAGTTCATTCTGATTCGCCGGCAGTTTCAAGAATAATGTACTCTCAAACTGGCAGTTTCAAGAACATTATTATTCTGACACATTGGCAGTTTTAAGAGTAGTTTACTCTGCTACTGGAAATTTCCAGAATAGTTTAATCCGATTCACTGTCAGGTTCAAGAATAGTTTATTCTGATTCCCTGGTAGGTTCGAGAATAATTCATTCTGATTCACTGGCAGTTTCAATAATAGTTCATTTTGATACACTGGCAGTTTCAAGAACAGTTTACTTTAATTCACTCGCTTTCAAGATGCTGACAGCATCAGTGGACAGCTGCGTGGCGATAAAGAGTGCCCCTTCAAAGGTGGAACTAGTTCTGGCAGAGTTTGGAGGAAGGTGCTTGAAAGCGATGCCTGGAGTGTGGGAGTTATAAAGACATTAAACTTCTAATTCAAGTCTGGTTGCAGATAGAAACACAGCAACCCAGTGCTGAAACTGAACGTAGACCCAGCCAAGCCACAGTGTGAATGGGACCCTGCCTTTCAAAATGAATCAGATGGGTACTAGGCCCACTTTCTCACTGTGGCTTATTTTCACAGGGAGCTTCCATTTGTTTTAGATTACAGGATTTCAGCTAAATCAGACTGGCCAGTCTTTTTTGCTGATTTCTAAGACTGAGATGCTGTGGTCACAACTTCAAATTGTTACACTAACAAGACCAGTGAACTGATTTTGATAATCTTTGCATAATTTTCCTGAGAAATTTGTGCTCTCTACTGTAATGTAAACACCTAAAAATGACAACAACAAAAACCAGTGAGACTCATTTCGGAAGTTAGGATCACAAAGAGCCCCAGTGCCTTAGCTGTGCGCATGTACGGTGTTGCCTCACACCTACCCTGGCCCCCTTGATGACCATGTGTAGTGCATGGACGGCAGCTTCTCCCTCAGTGAGTACTCCGCTGCCATCATCTCTGGCGTCACATAGGCTCCAACACCTGCTCAGAGAAAAAAACAGAGAACACCCTGTGTGACAATGCAAACATGGAAAACCAACACAACAAAACAGGTCAACCAAGACTTGTTCTGAAGCTTGAAAAAGGGGATTAGCCCCAAAATTGCTTTGGAGCATTTGGCAGAATGCTCATACCAGCTTTACACCCCTCACGACCCCCCCCCCCCCCCCAACCCCCCCCCCAAAAATCTGACAAAATTATTCTTGTCTGCAAAATGTGAGATAAAGGCAGCAGAAATCCACTGAACAACAGGAGAATCGTCCCACATTTCCACTGACCTATCGCAGCAGTGGTGGTGCCACCTGGTGTTCCCAAAGTGGAGAGCGCTGGTCCATTGTTGCCAGCACTGGACACGAAGACGACGCCATGTTTGTTCACCACCTCACTCAGGATGTCACATACTCGACTGGAAACACCAGGAGAGAGGCGTTACACACACACACACACACACACACACATCCTCTGTCAGTCTAACTGTACCATCAGTTCCAGAGTCGCGACTCTTCACGATATACACATTCCTATACAAAAACATGCAAAACAGAGCAGTAAAACTGGACGTACCCCATGCAGGATCTAAAAATATTAATGTCATTCACAACAAAAATGAAGGTACAGTCACAACACACAAGTGTAAACAACGGTGAGGCTTTCTTTTTCTCAAGAATTTAAGTATACAGACAAATATGGCTGGTCTATTGTTTTGTTTAAAAGAAGTGTTTTGGAGTGGAGTTGAAGGAGTCCAGAGAGGGTCTCTCTCGGACAGGAATGGGAAGGTCATTCAATACAAAGGGGCCAAAGACAGAAAATGGGCAGGAACCAACAATGGCAAGCCTGGCGCAAGGAATCTGGAGGCTGAGAGTACCCGAAGCAGAGTGGTGAGTATGAGAGGGTGTGTTAAACTGCGCTCCATACCCTCCATTTGGCCAATGGGACGCTTCTCCATAGCTGTAGTTGACAAGGTCACACTTGCGCTCAATCACCTTGATCATCTGAAAAACACACACAAAGCAAAACAGCTGTGTGAACATCCCCCTCACCAAACACCTTTCGAGGATGTCTGTCTTGCAAGTTCTGCTGTCAGCGCAAACCATGCTACTGTTACAGGCTACAAGCTATGACGCTACTGCTTGTTTATGCTCCATTGCTTGTTTATGCTATGTTGCTTGTTTATGCTCCACTGCTTGTTTATGCTGTGTTGCTTGTTTATGCTCCACTGCTTGTTTATGCTGTGTTGCTTGTTTATGCTGTGTTGCTTGTTTATACTCCACTGCTTGTTTATGCTCTGTTGCTTGTTTTTGCCATTGTTCATTTTTGCTCTGTTGCTTGTTTTTGCCGTTGCTCATTTTTGCTCTGTTGCTTGTTTTTGCTCTGTTGCTTGTTTTTGCCATTGTTCATTTTTGCTCTGTTGCTTGTTTTTGCCGTTGCTCATTTTTGCTCTGTTGCTTGTTTTTGCTCTGTTGCTTGTTTTTGCCATTGTTCATTTTTGCTCTGTTGCTTGTTTTTGCCGTTGCTCATTTTTGCTCTGTTGCTTGTTTTTGCTCTGTTGCTTGTTTTTGCCGTTGCTCATTTTTGCTCTGTTACTTGTCGGACATGCCCACTGACGCTCACAGCTCACACCATTGAGAAGAGAGGCGCGGAAAGAGGAAGCACTAGACGAACTTCCTTGAAAGGATGAGAGGGCCATAGCCAATCAGATGAACATTGGAACGGCTTCAAAGACAACGTTGGGGAAATTTCCGAGAGATGTGGTGGAGCACATATGGGTTTTTCCGAGCACACATATACCATCTTAAACTGAACTGAACTCACAGCTCTGATGAGGGCCGATCCGGTTTCCATGGAGGCAAGGCGAGTGTCTCCAATCTTGATGCCGATCACCTGTGCTCCTGGGGCTATGCCGTTGCGCTCTGGCTGGTCAGGGAAGTTCCCTGCAGAGATGCAGGCCACGTGTGTGCCGTGAGCTCCTGTGGAGGATAGTTGTTCAAAAATTACAGTAAATATGTTTCTAGAGCACTGAATCACACTATACGGAGGCTCAAAGCACTGTACATCAATAACACACACCAACAAACAAACAAAACCCCAGCTGAACTCCACTCAACACCCCTTCCTAATTTATTTATCCCACATTTATCCACCAATTCCACTGTTGATGGCATATTATCACTTTATGTCTGAGAACAACTGGAACCTTTAGGTTCTCAAAATAGGGAATCTTCATTTCTAAATCTGAAACATCCAAATGTGTGATATCAAAAAGCTGAAACAGATCAACAAGAACGATAAAGGAAACAACTACATTAAAACAGCAAGAACTACACAAAAAAGATTGGGGGTGTGGAGGGGGATAATAATGAAAACAGCAACAATTAACAACAACAAAAAGACAAACCATACAGAAAATGACCCCCCCCAAAAAACAAATCCAAGTCCACCTCACCGGAATTTGTAACAATCTCCAAGACGTTGCCATCACTGTGGATGTTGACAGAAAAATTCATCATGTCTGCAACAACCAAAAAAAGTCAGACAACACATCATCACTTTTGGCAGATGCAAGTCAACACAGGTTATTATCATGCAAAGTTTGAAGGATCACCTTTAAACAGTACACCCTCGGCATGTTGCTTCAGCAGCGATTACAAGACCACTCTCCATCATAACTACCACCAACGTCCGTTATCATCTCATTCTTGTGGTCACTGTTAACACCATGATCAGTCACTGTCATTGTCTTCGTTGTCGTTGCCAATATCATCACCAGCACTGAGTCTATCATCACCAAGCACCACCATCATTGCTGAGCCAGTCATAACCCTAATCGTGATCAACATCACTGCTCAGTGAATCATCACCACCACCACCACCACCACCACCACCACCACCACCACCACCACCACCATCATTATCATCATCACCTGCATCACTGAGTCGACTGAACTGCTGCTCCTCATAGTAGCTGGCCAGCAGCTTGCAGCTGTCGAGGTCCCCTCGCTCACTGGTGTCCACACAGGCCCTGCAACATGCCACCACCACTCACATGCAATGTACCTGTACAGTGATCACCCTAGACACCGTCCAAACCAGTGGGACATTTGCAAAGGTATCCCTTTTAAAACAAACTCCTCCGAAACCCTCTTATAACAAACTCCTCCGAAACCCTCTTATAACAAACTCTTCTGGAAATCTCTTATAACAAATTTGTAATCCCAGGGCACCCTTTCATAACAAACTCCTCTGGAACCCTCTTAGAACAAACTCCTCTGGACACCTCTTAGAACAAACTGCTCTGGAACAATCTTAGAACAAACTCCTCTGGACACCTCTTAGAACAAACTCCTCTGGAACAATCTTAGAACAAACTCCTCTGGAACAATCTTAGAACAAACTCCTCTGGAACAATCTTAAAACAAACTCCTCTTTGGGAAACCTCTTAGAACAAACTCCTCTGGAACAATCTTAGAACAAACTCCTCTGGAACAATCTTAGAACAAACTCCTCTGGACACCTCTTAGAACAAACTCCTCTGGAACAATCTTAAAACAAACTCCTCTGGACACCTCTTAGAACAAACTCCTCTGGAACAATCTTAGAACAAACTCCTCTGGAACAATCTTAGAACAAACTCCTCTGGACACCTCTTAGAACAAACTCCTCTGGAACAATCTTAGAACAAACTCCTCTGGAACAATCTTAGAACAAACTCCTCTGGACACCTCTTAGAACAAACTCCTCTGGAACAATCTTAAAACAAACTCCTCTGGAACCCTCTTAGAACAAACTCCTCTGGAACAATCTTAGAACAAACTCCTCTGGACACCTCTTAGAACAAACTCCTCTGGAACAATCTTAAAACAAACTCCTCTGGACACCTCTTAGAACAAACTCCTCTGGACACCTCTTAGAACAAACTCCTCTGGAACAATCTTAGAACAAACTCCTCTGGAACCCTCTTAGAACAAACTCCTCTGGACACCTCTCATAACAAACTTCTCTGAAAACCTCTTAAAATAACAAACTCCTCTGGAAACTTATAACAAACTTGTAATCCTAGGGATCCCTTTCATAACAAACTCCTCTGGAACCCTCATAGAACAAACTTCCTCAGGACCCTCCTACAAGAAACTCTTCTGGAACCCTTTATGAGAAATTATGCGAGAACCATCTTAGAACAAGCTCTGCTGAAAAACCCTTATCCTTCAATAATGAACTCTTCCAGAATCCTTTTATAACAAACTCCTTTGGAATATTCTTACAGCAAAATTCTTGGGGTTCTATAACAAGTTTCCTTGGAACCCTCTTGTAACAAAAGTCACCAAAATTTTCAGACAAAATAATCAACCTGGGTGTCAATCGTGTTATAAGACTGCATATTCACTGCGCTAAACGGGGACTGTTAATATTGCTCTACCTCCACGTTTTTCCATCGCTGAAGACGACGCAGTCATAGACGGGGCCAGTGTCATTGTACTTCTTATCCAGGCTGCTCAGTATGTCCACTTGTGTCTGCAGCTCCTCCTTCATCAGACGCTCCTCCTGAATAAGGCAAACATGGATACAATATATATAGTATATCAAAATAGCCACGCTTTCATCTACAGCTCTTCCATCATCTGACGCTCCTCCTGAACAAGGCAAACATGGATACAATATATATAGTATATCAAAATAGCCACGCTTTCATCTACAGCTCTTCCATCATCTGACGCTCCTCCTGAACAAGGCAAACATGGATACAATATATATAGTATATCAAAATAGCCACGCTTTCATCTACAGCTCTTCCATCATCTGACGCTCCTCCTGAACAAGGCAAACATAGATACAATATCTATAGTATATCAAAATAACGAGGCTTTCACCTGCATCTACAGCTCTTCCATCATCTGACGCTCCTCCTGAACAAGGCAAACATAGATACAATATCTATAGTATATCAAAATAACGAGGCTTTCACCTGCATCTACAGCTCTTCCATCATCTGACGCTCCTCCTGAACAAGGCAAACATAGATACAATATCTATAGTATATCAAAATAACGAGGCTTTCACCTGCATCTACAGCTCTTCCATCATCTGACGCTCCTCCTGAACAAGGCAAACATAGATACAATATCTATAGTATATCAAAATAACGAGGCTTTCACCTGCATCTACAGCTCTTCCATCATCTGACGCTCCTCCTGAACAAGGCAAACATAGATACAATATCTATAGTATATCAAAATAACAAGGCTTTCACCTGCATCTACAGCTCTTCCATCATCTGACGCTCCTCCTGAACAAGGCAAACATGGATATAATGTCTTATGGATATGTGCCACACTTCGGTGTACAATAGGACTCTGAAGTGCACCATACAAGAGATCTTGATTATGATTATCACTCACAGAGTCGCACCAGGATCTAGTACCCGTGTAGCTTCTATTTATGGATTTTTATGGGAGCACATCTTAGCTTTGTACAATAAAAATCAGTCATCATTCCAACCCACTCATTTATTTATTTTTAGCAATTTTTGACTCCTTTTGTACTAAGTAATTCTGAGTGAGTGGCTTTCCCTAGCCCAAGTAATACTGGGGCTAAGAGGAGGAATGCTGGGGATGGTGCAGGAAAAAAGAAGAAGAAGAAGAAGCTAAAAATGCTCACATTTTGACAGTTAACACTGGTCACTGCAATGTTGCCATCACTCTGGGTCTGACACAATTTCACTCTCCTCCTCCCCAGACTATTCAGAATCAAGCACCCATCTGTTATCCAATGCATCAGCTTTATGCTTGCTGTTAATGTTGTTATCCATGAAAAGTCTACAGCCCGTGCTTTTCTTGGAGTAACCATTGTAATCTGGTCAACTGGAGTGTCAACACAATGCACAGGAAGTGATAGAGTTCTCTCCCTTCATTGGAAAGAAGTTTGTTTTAAAACTGGTTTCATTTTGGCTGTGCTTTTCCAAGACAACAAAGGTAAAGTTTTCAGATGAAGGGCTCATTCCGCAGCTGTCTTGAACAGAACCATGAGGAATGGGGGCCTCATTCCACAGTATGGAATGTGTTATGGGAACACTTCTTAGCTTTGTACAATCAAAACCAGCCATGAATCATTCAACCCAACCCACTCAGCTCACTCACCAATGTATTCCCTGAGTTCTTCGCCTCAAACTCTTCCAGTTTACGGCTGGCCTCTGCCAGGGCAATGCGATGGGAAGGGTCCCACATCTGCTCCCGCCGCTCCTTCTTCATGCGGTCTGTCAGTCCCTTTGGGTACAGGTCAAATGCTGCCTTCAGCCCTATGTGGTACTTTCCTGACGGGTTCTGCCAATTGTCTGGAATCTGAAAGTGAAAGAGGTGGCAGCAGAGTCTGTAGTGACTTTGATTACTGTGCAGATGGGTGTGTGCCTCTCTGAAAGTGAAACATATGGATCTCTGTGGGTGACCACTTGGTGCAGAACAGGGGGCATAACTGTGTCCGAGAGTCAAACATATTTCCATGGGTGACCATTGCTGTGCAGAATGTGCGCATACCTGTTGAAAACATATCTCCTTAGGTGACCGCTGCTGTGCAGAAGGGTGTGTATCCATCTCAAACATATTTCCATGGGTGACCTCACCCCAAGGTTATCAATATCACCAAAGTCCAGAGTGTCTAGTGATGTAATCTACACAAAGGTCACACTTCAACGCTGTCTCTGAATCTGATTTCACTTTAAAGCAACAAATTCAAAAGAAACAAAACTAATGAACTCCACACGCTACACACCACACTCCGAGCATCGCTTTCTGGCACCTTCCTCCAAACTCTGCCAGATTTAGTTATGCCACTGAAGGGGCACTCTTTATCTTCGTGCAGATGTCCACCGACGCGGTCAGCGCCCTCCGAAAGGTTTGGGTACTGATAAGACTGTGGAAGCAGCCTAGCGCCCAAACGCCCATGTAAACATGAGGTGCATCCACCCAGCCGGGTAAAAAAAGAGTTCCACCTCAATTCAAACAATTCTGGTTTTATTTGAGCTGGCATAAGCAAAATGGTCAGTTATAAAACAAGTGTCTGATATAACCAGATTTGTTTGTAACAAACTTACTACTGTTTGAGCACCAACAAAAAAACTGCTCGCCAGCTGACAGTTTTCTGGACCCTATGGCGTAACTAAATACGTCAGTGGTTAAAGGAAGGATGTCGTAAACCAGTGCTTGGAGTTTGACTATGCACCTTGAGCTTGCGAGTGGACAGACCCGTGATTTCTCCATCTTTGGCTTCAACCACAGTGGATGTGTCCACATCTCCAGACCCTGTCACGTCCACCAAATCAATCACCTTCGGACGCCCATCACTTGTAACCTAGGCAACACAGAAAGGGCAACTGATGTCACACACATAAATTTACGCTAAAGAGCAGGAGGCCTAGATCATCCACCAATAATCCGTGCACAAGAGACCAGCACAGCTGCACATGTCATAAGTTCACAACATGTGTCTGCTCCTACTGTCCTAGTACAGTAGGAGCAGACACATGTTGTGAACTTATGACATGTGCAAACAATCCAAAAGTGAATAATAATATATATGGAAGTTAGGAACAATATGGTGCCTGTTAATGTTGCCCATATGGGCATGGGGCCCATATAATGATATATGTAGACCCCAATGAGGCCCATATATGGGGCCCATATAATAAACCCACATGTGTTGGGCATGGTACTGGTAGTTGAGTCAGTACTTAGTATTCACTACAGTATTCATGCTATGCTGGAGGGGAATGGTTCACATTTGTCACTTTTGGCCAAGACTCACTCCACCTTCAGTGTTGCATTTTAAAAGTAATAAAACATGTACTTAGCACAATAATTATGCCGAAGAGCACCTTGTGCTCCCATTTTGAGCAGTACATGAGCAATACAGAAATCCCCTTTACTATTAATATTATTATGTATTTTAAAATTAACTTTGAAATGCTGTTTTAATTTGATTAACTATTTATTTCATTCTTTCCTTATTCCACTGATGAATAATTTGCTATTGTTACTTGTTTACATCTATAGGTTAGGCACAGCATAAATTTCTGTCCATAATTTACCATCTGTGGCATTATATAAATTTATACTAACTTATAATACATATGTCATATATATAATTATAGCAGTAATAACTAGGAATACAATTTTACAAACTAACCTGAGGCTTTTACCCCTAACCCCTGAAAACTGAAACAATATGGAATGCAAACATAATCAATAATACTTATGTAAAAACAAAAACAAATTGACAATTTTAACTGTTTACACTAATTACAGTAAATACATATATGATATAATATCATGTGTAAACCTTTGCTAGTAGTAGTAACCAGTCACTAGTGAATTCAGCAATAATTGAAAACAACTAAAAATAATCTGGAAAAAAAGTTCAATGCTAATGCTCTGAAACCAGACCAAAACACATGAAAGATCAAAATCAACTCTCATTTCAATTAGACAATGCAAAACATGTGCTAATTCAGTAATTGTATTGTCTAATCAAAATAAGCCTGTTTCCTTTCTTTTTTTTCCTCCCTTTTTTCCATTTTTTTTCTTTTTTTCTCCCCCTTTCTTTTTTTGTTTTTAATTTAAAAACACACACAACTTTTTGCGTGTTTTGATCTCTGTATCCCGCTTACTGCGGAGCCAGTAACAAAGACTTGTAAGAAAATGAATGGATTCCCTTCACAAATTTCAGCGAATCAGCTGAGTTAGTACTCGTAGCAGACGGCAATGACTCCACAAAGTCGACACTGACAGAGCCGATTTGTCTTACCTGCAATCCTGGTGCACCTGGATCTACACCGGTGTCCAGAATTGCTATTGTCACTCCGCGTCCATCGTAATCCGGATATTTTGCGATAAAACTCGTCGCACCAATCTCCTTCTTGGGCAAAATACCTTCTACCGGGTATGCTTCGTCTACTATATGCGCCATGTTGGTACTCCATACAGTCTCGCTTTCTCTCACCACAAGCGATAGTTGAAATACATTTCAAAACATGAACTGGGCAAGAAAATGGACTTTTCGGCAGTACATACTGCTTTTCAATGCACCATTTTTATGAAACATTCGCTGTAAAGGGGCTTTATTGAACCGTAGAAATATCTTAATTTTTAGTTATAAATGTATACATTTGTGCAAGTTACAGTAAAAATACATGCTTCCATAGAATACATTCAACTTAAGTCCGTCTCCCAATCTCTATTATTTTTAGAGCAAGTCTGGACATGACGCATGCGCAGCGTGGCCACTAAGCAACCGTAAACTTCCGACACGAGCGGAGCACGCGATAGCTCAAGGTGTGCAGGAGCGAAGGGGGTGGATGGTTTCCGAGCTACGGGATAGACGAGTGTGAGAAAATGTCGACGCGGGTTATCAAACGGACACGCGATCCGCTCGAAACTCTCGAGCGAATGCTTCAAAAGACAACACTAACCACACAACGTCTGTCACACCGCCATATCATCGGTGAGTGAGTACTGAGAGAGTTCCAGCTTATTTTAGTGACCCGAAAGCGATTTGCGAAAAGGACTGCTGTCAGTCAAGAGAAAGTGATCTAATCCGTGTCTATTGTTAGAACCGAGCCCATGTATAGAGACAGGTCTCCTTTGCTCTCTTGTTCTGTTCCGACCTAAACTTGTCTGGCATGTAGTATATATAGTTCCTGTTTGTCTGTTGGCAAGAGGAGAAAATATAGTCTCGCCTTAGTCTTGATGAACATACTTACGTGTAAGCTATAAGTTTTAGTTGTCGACAAACCCGTTTTGTGTTTTATACTTGTTCATTTGTTGAGTGATTTGTTGAATGAAAATTTTAAACTGTGTTATTGCTGAAATCAACCGAACTGTTTACTGATTTATATATATAGCAAGTATGAACATGATTTAAGCATGAGACTTGGAAAGGCTGTGTTGCTTCTTTTTCTGTCTCTCATTCTCTCTGTGTATCTGTGCGTCGGTCTGTGTGTATGTCTGTCTGTCTGTCTGTCTGTCTGTCTGTCTGTCTGTCTGTCTGTCTGTCTGTCTGTCTGTCTGTCTGTCTGTCTGTCTGTCTGTCTGTCTCTCTTCTCTCTCTCTCTCTCTCTCTCTCTCTCTCTCTCTCTCTCTCTCTCTCTCTCTCTCTCTCTCTCCACATATATCGTTCTTTCTATCTGCTGTTTCTCCACCTCCTTTCACAGTGTTAGTATTTTCTCTTCTTTGTGTCTTTGATTGCTTTATTGGTGTTTGTATGGAGCTTTTCTTCCAAACTCTTCATTTTTTTCTCCCACCCAACGCCCCCAGTTCCCGTCTCTCTATGTGCTAAACGTCCTTCCTTGATGTCTTTCCCAACTTTGCTTACTGCCGTCGTCTTGCTTTTAGAATTGAGGTTCATTTAATTTCACTCTTTTTCCTCACTTCTTTCTCTCTTCCTCTCCCACCTTTTCTTACTCCTCTACTCCTCGTAAACGTCTTCTCTTCCTCACTCTTTTTCTCCTCTTTCTTCTTCTCTTTTTCTTTCTTCTCCTTCTCCTCTTCCTCTTCCTCCTCCTCATTTTCGCCTTTCTTTTCTCTTTCTCCTTCTTCTTCTCCGTTTCCTCCTCTTTCTCCTCCTCTTCCTCCTCCTCCTCTTTTTCTCTTCCTTCTTTTTCTTCTCCTTTTTCTCCTTCTTCATATTCTCTCCTCTTCTTCCTCCTCCTTCTCCTCCTCTTTCTCCTTCTTCTCCTTCTTTCTCCTGCCTTCGTACTAGCCAATAACTAAACCGTAAACCGTAAACGTCAGTCATTCTGTTTTCTCCTCCTTCTTCTCCTTCTCTTTCTCTCTCCTACT
>JABMCL010001222.1:102500-117959 GCA_018857735.1 Alviniconcha marisindica
TCGTGGCTTCGTTTCTTGTGATTTAAGAGTGGACGTTTGCATTTGTTTATTTGTGTGTGTGTGTGTGTGTGTGTGTGTGTGTGTGTGTGTGTGTGTGTGTGTGTGTGTGTTTTTGGTGGTGGTGTGTGTGTGTGTGTGGGGGTTGTGGGGTGTGTGGTGTGTGGGTGGGTGGGTGCGTGCTGCGTGCGTGGGGGGTGTGTGTGTGTGTGTGTGTGTGTGTGTGTGTGTGTGTGTATGTGTGTTGTGTGGTGTGTGTGTGTGTGTGTGTGTGTGTGTGTGTGTGTGTGTGTGTGTCTGCGGCGTGCGTGCGTGCGTGCGTGCATGCGTGCGTGTTGGGGGCCCCCTACTCTGCCTACTGTGAGGGGTGGGGGTGGGGGACCGGGTCTGGGGGCGGGGGGGGGGGGCTACTTTCCTACTGGGGTGGGGAAAGGGGCCCACTCTGCCCACTGGGGTACTATGCACTCTGTTTACTGGGGGGAGGGGGGGCTACTCTGCCTGTTGGGGTGGGGGCCCCCCTACTCGCATACAGGGGGGAGGCTACTCTGCCTACTGGGTGAGGAGCTACTCTGCCTACTGGGGTAGGGGGGCCCCACTCTGCCTATTGAGGGGGGGGGGGGCTACTCTGCCTATTTGGGGTGACTCTGCCCCTGGGGTGGGGGGGGGGGGGAGGGCATCGGTATTGGGAATGGGGGGGCCATTCTGCCGTTGGGGTGGGGGGGGGGGCTACTCTGCCTGTTGGGGTGGGGAGGACTACTCTGCCTGTTTGGGTGGGGGGCCACTCTGCCTGTTGGGGTGGGGGCCCACTCTGCCGGGGGTGGGGGCCCCACTCTGCCCATTGGGGTGGGGAGGCCTACTCTGCTGTTTGGGGGGGGTGGGGGGCTACTCTGCTATTGGGATGGGGGGGCTACCTGCCCCACTGTGTCTAGGGGGGGCTACCTGCTTACTGTGTCTAGGGGGGCTAAAATCTGCCACTCTCCTATTTGGGATGGTGGGGCCTCCTGCCCATTGGGGGTTGGGGGTTTCCGGTATTGGGGTGGGGGTGGGGGGGCACTCTGCCTACAGGGTAGAGGGGGCCTACTCTGCCTATTGGGGGGGGGGACTCTGCCATTGGGGTGGGGGGGCCCACTCCCACCTACTCTGCCTATTGGGGGGGGGGGGACTACTCTGCTATTGGTGGGGGGGGCCCTACTCTGCCTACTATGCCATTTGGGTAGGGGGCTACTCTGCCTATCGGGGTGGAGGTGGCCTACTCTGCCATGGGGTGGGGGGGGCTACTCTGCCTATTGGGGTGGAGGGTGCCTACTCGCCTATTGGGGTGGAGGGTGCCTACTCGCCTATTGGGGGGGGGGGGGGCTACTCTGCCATTGGGGTGGGGGCGCCTACTCTGCCTATTGGAGGGGCTACTCTGCCTATTGGGGGGGGCCCACTCTGCCCATTGAGGTGGGGGGCTACTCTGCCTATTGGGTTGGGGGGGGGTGGGTACACTGCCTATCGGGGT
Organism: Alviniconcha marisindica; assembly: GCA_018857735.1. Lineage (NCBI taxonomy): Eukaryota > Metazoa > Mollusca > Gastropoda > Provannidae > Alviniconcha > Alviniconcha marisindica. The sequence goes on from JABMCL010001222.1 coordinate 103,999, forward strand.
GGGGGCTACTCTGCCTATTATGGTTTTGGTGGGGGGGGCCTACTCTGCCTACTCTGCCTATGGGGGGTGGCTACTCTGCCTATCGGGGTGGTGGGGGTTAACTTGCCTATTGGCTGGGGGGTGGGGGGGGGGGCTACTCTGCAATGGGGGTGGTGGCTTCCCTTGCCTATTGGGTGGGGGGGGGGGCTAAATCCCGCCTATCGGGTGGTGGGGGGCCCACTCTGCCATCGGGGTGGGGGGGCCCACTCTGCCTATTGGGGGGGGGGGGGGCTACTCGCCATGGGGTGGGGGGGGGTACTTGCCTATCGGGGTGGGGGGGCCTACTCTGCCTATTGGGGGGGGGGCTACTCTGCTTCGGGGGGGGGGGGCTACTCGCCATTGGGGGGGGGGCCCACTCTGCCTATCGGGGTGGGGGGGGGGCTACTCTACCTATCGGGGTGGGGGAGGCCTACCTGGCCTATTGGGGGGGGGGGGTACTCTGCCCTATCGGGGTGGGGGGGCCTACTCGCCTATTGGGGGGGGGGCTACTCTGCCTATCGGGGGGGGGGGCACTCTGCCCATCGGGGTGGGGGGGCCTACTCTGCCTATGGGGGGGGGCTACTCTGCCTATCGGGGTGGGGGGGGGCCACTCTGCCTATGGGGTGGGGGGGCCTACTCTGCCTATCGGGGGGGGGGGGCCACTCTGCCTATGGGTGGTGGGGACCTACTCTGCCTATCGGGGGGGGGGTACTCTGCCTATCGGGGTGGTGGGGGCCTAAACTGCCAAACGGGGGGGGGGGGGCTACTCTGCCATCGGGGGGTGGGGGCCTACTCTGCCCCATGGGGGGGGGGGCTACTCTGCCTATTTGGGGTGGTGGGGGCCTACTCTGCCTATCGGGGGGGGGGGCTACTCGCCTATCGGGGTGGTGGGGGCTATCGCCTATCGGGGTGGGGGGGCTACTCTACCATCCGCCTATGGGGTGGTGGGGGCCTACTCGCCCATCGGGGTGGGGGGGCCTACTCTGCCCATTGGGGGGGGGCCCATGCCGGGGGTGGGGGCCTACTCTGCTATCGGGTGGGGGGGCCTACTCTGCATTGGGGGGCCATTTTTGGGGTGGTGGGGGCTACTCTGCCATTGGGGTGGTGGGGGCCCCTACCTGCCTATTGGGGTGGGGGGGGGGCCACTCGCATTGGGGTGGGGGGGGGAGAGACCTACTCTGCCTATTGGGGTGGTGGGGGCCTACTCTGCCTATCGGGGTGGGGGGGGGGAGAGACCTACTCTGCCTATCGGGGTGGTGGGGGCCTACTCTGCCTATCGGGGTGGTGGGGGCCTACTCTGCCTATTGGTTTAAACAAAAATTTATTCATTCCTCGTAATGATAAGCTCAACAAATAAGTACAGGAAACACAAAAGCAGTATGCTTATTTGAGTGTTACCTATAGATAAAATGATAATCACACAGACATTTACGATGGCAAGATGGCAAATTGCTGGCAAAACGTCAGAGGCAACAAACAAACAAAGACCAAAATGACAACAAAAACAAACAAACAAACAAACAGAACAAAAAATTAAACAAAACAAAAACAACAACAACAAAATGGGAGGAGGGGGCGGGGGTTGAAAAAAGTAAATAACTAACCGAATGGTCTAGTGATGCTGTCATAGCCTTTGATCTGAGAGGGTCAGAGAGAGAGGGAGAGGATTAAACGTGTACTTCTTCGCTTGTATCATAAACAAATTTTGGCAGACTTTACAGATTTACAAGCGGTCGGTTTGGCGCAAAAAAATCGTGGACTATAGCAAATATTTTCTTATTAGTTTCTAAATGTAGCTGGTCGTTTCCAAACAGAAGTGTATTGATATTTCTTTCGTTCTCATCTAGTTTATTAATGGTTTTATTTCTAATACTATTATAAAGGGGACAATGTAGTAGGAAATGCTCTGATGTTTCTGCTGTATATCCGCATGAACATATAGGGTCTTCTAACAGGTGGCGTCTGAATAAGTCTTAATTTAAATCGCTAATAGCAAGTCGAAGTCTACAATGCTTAACTTGTTCCTTTCTAAAACCAAAATAATAATATATAGGAACCATAGTGTCATTCGTTGACAAATATTTTTTCAGCAGGCTAATTGAAGGATTCGTTTGTATAGTTTGAGGTAATGTGTTCCACAGTTGGGTAGTTGACGAAATGAATGAATTTGCATATAGTTCTGTTTTATGAGCGGGAATGACTCTTTCATGTGGTCGTCTACGATGATACGGGTTTGTTGTTGAAACTAGAGGTGGTACTAAGTTCGATAGGTATCCAGGGGGACTGGTGAAATTTAAACATTTTGTGAAACATTAATAGCTTGTGACATTTTCGTCTTTCTTTTAGTGTGCAAAATCCAGATTCTTTATACAACTTTTCGTGGCTTGTTCCTCTAACAGCTCCTAAAATAATTCTTATAGCTTCCAAATGCAGGTTTTCGAGCATGTTTGAAAGTGTTCCAGAACAATTATCCCAAACAATGTCGGCGTAGTCAAACTGTGGTAATATAAAGGATTTGTACATAGTACCCAAGGCTTTTCTGCATAGCTTGTACTTAAAGGAACGTAAACATGAGATAAGAAGGGTTACTTTTCTAATAATACTGTTTATATGTTTTTTCCCATTTGCAGTTACTTTGAAAAATCAGACCTAAGTGTTTGTGACATTCCTTGTCTTCGAGAACAATATTTCCAAATGACAGTCGGTAAACTGGATGGTTGTCTTTCTTAAATGTTAACAATTCAGTTTTTTCTTCATTAAAACTAACTTTTCATCGTTTCGCCCAGCTGTTAATTTTTTCCAAATCAGAATTTAAAATCGCTGCTCTTCTGTCTGGGTCTTTTAATGCAAGTGACACACTTGTGTCATCCGCAAAAAGTTTTATAACAGATTCAATATGTTTGGTTATGTCGTTTATATATATATTTTTGAGAAATAACAAGGGGCCTAACACAGACCCCTGTGGAACTCCAGAAGGTACTGTTTTGTGTTCAGACTTTTTACCTTTTATAACAACGGTTTGTTTGCGATTTTGTAAATAGTTTTGAAACCATAATGCCAAATTACCTCTTATACCAACTGCTTCTATTTTTTTCAATAATCCCTTGTGCCACACTTTCCAGCAAAACCTCTGTACTTTTAATAACTTGGGGCGTCTGGGTTATGATAAGATCAATACATGTACTACTTGTCGGAGTTATTCTAGTGTCAGAATTAGTAAGCTGGTGCAACTGAAACATGTGGAGTATTTCAACTAAGTGCTTGCTTGGGAAGTTAAAGTCGGAGTTGAAGTCCCCAAAGGCAATAAATTTTAAACCAGTGTTATTTACATTCCAAAAGCTTTGCCTGATTAAATCCCAATAGTCAACTGTGGCACTCGGTTGTCGGTAGAATGAACCTATTAGCATGGTTTCCTTGTTAATTTTGGTTTCAGTCCAAATAGCTTCAAGACCGGGTACATGAAGATCGGGTCTGTGCTTACAGAATAAGTGTCGTTTCACGTATATGGCTACTCCACCACCACTGTGGTTTAACGGTCGGTCTAGTCTAATCGGTGGATGGAAATGTAGTAAGTCTGTTTGAGCTCTAGTATGATTCGGAGCTAGCCAGGTCTCAGAACATGTAATAATATCATATTTATTGCATTCGGTTTCAATGTCCGATATGTGTTTAGGTATACTTCTTGCATTGAGATGAATTATTTTGATTTCATAATTAGGGGTAGGGCCTGGGTTAGATTCGATATCTCCTGAGCGTAAGCGAAGCAATTGTAACAAACCAGATGACAAACTGTAATCTATTTTCTTGCGGTTCCGAATGAAAACAACGAGATGTGGAATGCCCTGTGTTTTCAACAACAGTTGTCTGCTCAGCAAAAAGGAAAAAGAATAGGGCTATCGTCACTCCATTATGCCTTCTCGTGCAGCATAGAATATAAAATGAGATCACTCATAATTTACTAAAAAAATACTTTGTCATGATTATTGACCGCTCTATTGTAAAAACATCCAATCCTGGCTCTATAAATACACAAATCATTCGCCTTTTTATGTAACGGTTCCCACAAGAAGGCAAAACAAAAACAAGCCCAGGATGGATGTGTAGTTTTGTGCGGTATACAATAACAACAAGCGACTGTCTTCCAATCCAGACTCTCTCAAGGCTATCTCTCTAGAAAAAAATACACTGTTCATTCTGCAATTAAATGTTAACGGATAATGAAAAAAGAAGACAAACCAAAAACCAAAAAACAACAATAACAAAACAAGAGTAATGGAGAGAAAAAAATAAGAAAAAAATAGAGTGACAAATTAATTAATACTAATTAATTTGTATTAATTAATACCAATTTTTATTAACAAATACTAACTCTGCCTAATTAATTTGTATTTTTTATATTTTTATTAACAAATACTAACCTTCTCTGTAATTATCCTACATTTTTATTGACAAATACTAACTCTGCTATTAATTTTATTAATATAATACTAATTTTTATTAGCAAATACTAACCTACTTGCCTTATTTTTGTATTAACATAATACTATCCTGCTATCTGCTATCTACCTACTCTGCCTGCTCTGCCTGCCTCTCTGCCTGCCTACTCTGCCTGCCTACTCTGCCTGCTCTGCCTGCCTACTCTGCCTACTCTGCCTACCTGCCTGCCTACTCTGCCCTGCCTACCTGCCTGCCTACTCTGCCTGCTACTGCCTGCCTACTCTGCCTACTCTGCCTACACTGCCTGCCTACTCTGCCTACTCTGCCTACACTGCCTGCCTACACTGCCTACATGCTGCCTACACTGCCTGCCTACTCTGCCTACTCTGCCTACACTGCCTGCCTACTCTGCCTACTTGCCTACACTGCCTGCCTACCTGCCTGCCTACACTGCCTGCCTACACTGCCTGCCTACTCTGCCTGCCTACCTGCCTGCCTACTCTGCCTGCCTACTCTGCCTGCCTACTCTGCCTGCCTACTCTGCCTGCCTACACTGCCTGCCTACTCTGCCTGCCTACTCTGCCTGCCTACCTGCCTGCCTACTCTGCCCACTCTGCCTACACTGCCTGCCTACTCTGCCTGCCTACTCTGCCTGCCTACTCTGCCTGCCTACTCTGCCTGCCTACTCTGCCTGCCTACTCTGCCTGCCTACACTGCCTGCCTACTCTGCCTGCCTACTCTGCCTGCCTACTCTGCCTGCCTACCTGCCTGCCTACACTGCCTGCCTACTCTGCCTGCCTACTCTGCCTGCCTACTGCCTGCCTACCTGCCTGCCTACTCTGCCTGCCTACTCTGCCTCTGCCTGCCTACTCTGCCTGCCTACTCTGCCTGCCTACTCTGCCTACACTGCCTGCCTACTCTGCCTGCCTACTCTGCCTGCCTACTCTGCCTGCCTACTCTGCCTGCCTCTCTGCCTACACTGCCTCGCCTACCTGCCTGCCTGCTCTACTCTGCCTACTCTGCCTGCCTACTCTGCCTGCCTACTTTGCCTACACTGCCTGCCTACTCTGCCTGCTACTTGCCTACACTGCCTGCCTACTCTGCCTGCGCTACTCTGCCTACCTGCCTGCCTACTCTGCCTGCCTACTCTGCCTGCCTACTCTGCCTGCCTACTCTGCCTGCCTACACTGCCTGCCTCTCGCTACTCTGCCTACTCTGCCTGCCTACTCTGCCTGCTCGCCGCCTACTCTGCCTACTCTGCCTACTCTGCCTGCCTACTCTGCCTGCCTACTCTGCCTACACTGCCTGCCTACTCTGCCTGCCTACTCTGCCTGCCTACTCTGCCTCTACTCTGCCTCGCCTGCTCTGCCTGCCTACTCTGCCTACACTGCCTGCCTACACTGCCTGCCTACTCTGCCTGCCTACTCTGCCTGCCTATTCTGCCTGGCTACTCTGCCTGCCTACTCTGCCTGCCTACTCTGCCTGCCTACACTGCCTGCCTACTCTGCCGACTCTGCCACACACACACACACACACACACACACACACACACACACACACACACACACACACACACACACACACACACACACACACACACACACACTAACACTCAAAGGTAAACACACACAGGCACAGGCACAAAATGCACTCTGGTCAAACCATCACTATTGAAACGTACATACAAGAACAAGTTATTCGTGTATAACGAAATCTGTACAGGCACACAGTGTTGTTGCCATTTACTTGTAACCTATAGAGTAACCAACGAAGGACTGACGTCAAGTGTCCAACTGAATCACGTCAACCCTCATCGAAAGCGCGTGCTGGCTTTCTCCCCCCCCCTCTCTCTCTCTCACACACACACACTCTCTCTCTCTCCCCCCCCCCTCTCCTTCACACACACACACACACACACACACACACACACACACACACACACACACACACACACACACACACACACATTCTCTCTCTCTCTCTCTCTCTCTCTCTCTCTCTCTCTCTCTCTCTCTCTCCTCTCTCTCTCTCTCCCACACACACACACACACACACACACACACACACACACACACACACACACACACACACACACATACACGCGCGCGCGCGCGAATACACGCGCAAACAAACAACAGTGACTAGTACACTGCAGTACATTCAGGTCCACCCAGTCCATGATATACTGTGGCCAGGTCTTCGCCAGCAATGCACTGCCATCAGCAGTACATCGTGGCCATGCTGTACAGCCCTTGAAGCAGACTCGATTCCGCCCAGTCCATGATAACTGTAGCCAGCTGTTCGCCAGCAATGCACTGTGGCCACAAGTACATCGTGACCACGCTGTACATTGAAGCACACTGAGTCGATTCCACCCAGTCCATGATAACTGTCGCCAGCTGTTCACCAGCAATGGATTGTAGCCAGAAGTACATCGTGGCTATGTTGTACAGCCCTTGAAGCACACTCGATTCCACCCAGTCCATGATAATTGTAGCCAGCTGTTCACCAGCAATGGATTGTGGCCAGAAGTACATCGTGGACATGTTGTACAGCCCTTGAAGCACACTCGATTCCACCCAGTCCATGATATATTGTTGCCATTAATATCTTGTTCGCCAACAGTGCATTGTGGCCAGAAGTACATCGTGTCCATGTTGTACATTGAGGCACACTCGATTCCACCCAGTCCATGATATATTGTTGCCACTAAAATCTTGTTCGCTAGCAGTGCATTATGGCCAGAAGTACATCGTGTCCATGTTGTATATTGAAGCACACTCCGTTCCACCCAGTCCATGAAATATTCTTGCCAGCTGTTCGCCAGCAATGCACTGTGGCCAGAAGTACATTGTGGCTATGTTGTAAATTGAAGCACACTCAGTACCACCCAGTCCATGAAATATTCTTGCCAGCAAAGCACTGTGGCCAGAAGTACACCATGGCCATCGTGGCTATGTTGTACAATGAAGCACACTCAATTCCACACAGTTTATGATACACTGTGGCCAGTTGCTCTCCAGCAATGAATGCACTGTGGTCAGTAGTACATCGGGGCCATGTACTACATCTCAGCACATTCAGGTCCACCCAAACTTTACTGTGGCCAGAAGTACATCGTGGTCATGTTATACATTGAAGCACACCCAGGTTCACCCTGTCCATGATTCATCGTGGCCAAAAGTACATCATAGTCATTTTATCCATTTGAAGAACACTCAGGTCCGCTCTGTGCATGATTCATCGTGACCAGTCGTTTGCCAGCAATACACTGTGGCCAGAAGTACGTCGTAGTCAATTTGTGGGGGGGGGGGGGGGGGGGGGGGGGGGGTCGTTTCTTTTCTTTCTTTCATCCTTTATACATGAAGAGTTATTTAGTTATTGGATCTTACAACAAGAAAGACGTAGCATATTATGTACGAATACAGCTGTAAAAATATCAATGCCAATCAAAAGAAGAACAGGGAGGGTGGGGGGAAGAAAAAAGGTAACATGGAAAGAAAAACAACTTACCTTTCACAGGAACATCTCTTCTGTTTCGCGAAGGTTGTCACAGTCACTTTGTTGATATTATTGTTGTTGTGGTTTCATTGGTGGAAGATTTGACCATTGCCAACAGGCGGTATTAATATGCTAAAAATGTCATAGTGCCCCGTCTAAGCGATGAGATCAAAATATAATATCTCCCTTTCCGGGTACAGCTATCGCAAAAATGCACTTAGAGTGACCTGCTCTTCAAGTCACAATTGGCGAAGGATTTGGGGAGGGGATAGCTCAGTGGTTAGAACGCCGGACTCATGATTGAAAGGTCGCGGGTTCGAATCCCTGCAGGAGCGGTGGGAAAATTGTCTTCTCTGTGGTCGACTTTCTGTGCTGACTATTATTTCGGTATAAAAGATCCCGGTCATTCTGCCTAAAGCGCAGGTGGCAGGTTACAAACAACACTTTGCCTGTGTACCGAACGGAGTTATAAATCACCTATATATCATAAGACTCAGCACATTCCTTATGTATTATACGAAGTAACCACTCGCTTGTGTATGGTATAAATCAACACCTCCCTCATGTATCATACAAAGTAACAATTCGCATTGTGTATGATCCACACAAAAATCAACACACCACGTATGTATCATTCAAAGTAACAATTCGCTTGCGTATGATATAAATCAACACATACCTTATGTATCATACAAAGTAACAATTCGACTTTGTAAGATACAAATCAACACATCCCCAATATGTCATACGAAGAAATAACTCGTCTTTGTATCTTGTCTAATATCACCTCGCTGTGAACAGACATAAGATCGTCTTTGTGTGATACACATCAACACATCCCTTATACGTCATACAAAGTAACAACTCGTCTTTGTGTGACACAAATCAACGCATCCCTTATGCGTCATGCAAAGTAGCAACTCGCCTATGTATGATACAAATCAACACATCCCTAATGTATCTCACAAAGTAGCAACTCGCCTATGTATGATACAAATCAACACATCCCTAATATATCTTACAAAGTATCAACTCGCCTATGTATGATACAAATCAACACATCCCTAATGTATCTTACAAAGTAGCAACTCGCCTATGTATGATACAAATCAACACATCCCTAATGTATCTTACAAAGTAGCAACTCGACTATGTATGATACAAATCAACACATCCCTAATGTATCTTAAAAAGTAGCAACTCGCCTATGTATGATACAAATCAACACATCCCTAATGTATCTTACAAAGTAGCAACTCGCCTATGTATGATACAAATCAACACATCCCTAATGTATCTTACAAAGTAGCAACTCGCCTATGTATGATACAAATCAACACATCCCTAATATATCTTACAAAGTATCAACTCGCCTATGTATGATACAAATCAACACATCCCTAATGTATCTTACAAAGTAGCAACTCGCCTATGTATGATACAAATCAACACATCCCTAATGTATCTTACAAAGTAGCAACTCGACTATGTATGATACAAATCAACACATCCCTAATGTATCTTAAAAAGTAGCAACTCGCCTATGTATGATACAAATCAACACATCCCTAATGTATCTTACAAAGTAGCAACTCGCCTATGTATGATACAAATCAACTCATCCCTGATGTATCTCACAAAGTAGCAACTTAGCAACTAATGTGTTTTACAAAGTAATAACTCGCCTATGTATGATACAAATCAACACATCCCTAATGTGTCTTACAAAGTAGTAACTCGCCTATGTATGATACAAATCAACACATCCCTAATGTATCTTACAAAGTAGCAACTTAGCAACCTAATGTGTTCTACAAAGTAATAACTCGCCTATGTTTTATACAAATCAACACATCCCTTATGTATCATAGTTTACGAAGTAACAATTTCACTCACCCTTGTCTCACCTGTGTATCACATGAAGCAACGCTTCACCTGTGTATTGCATGAAGGAATACCTCACCTGTGTATCACACGAAGAAAGACCTCATCCGTGGATCATACGAAGCAAGACTTTACGTGTGTACCACACGAAGCAAGACTTCACCTGTGTATGATGCAAAGCAAGATCTCATCTTTGTATATTACGCGAAGTAGCTCATTGTCTGTGCATCCTACAAAATAACACCTCACCTGTTTATAACTCGATTTAGCAACACCTCACCTATGTATTATAAGATTCAGCAAAACCTTACCTGCGTATCATATGATTCATCAACACATCACCTGTGTATCACACGATTGAACAACTTCTCGCCTGTGTAAAATACGATTCAGCAACACTTCACTTATGTATCATGCGATTCAGCAACACTTCATCTGTCTTTCGTACGAAGCAGCACATCACCTATGTATCATAGGATTCAGCAAAACCTTACCTGCGTATCATACGATTCATCAACACGTCACCTGTGTATCATACGATTGAACAACTTCTCGCCTGTGTAAAATACGATTCAGCAACACTTCACCTGCGTATCATACGATTAAGCAAATTCTCCCTGTGTATCATACGAAGTATCACACAAAACGATACCTCACTTTCGACAGGCGACACTACATCTGTGCAGGATACAAACTGACACCTCGGCTATGTACGATATAAACTGACATCTCGGCTATGTACGATATAAACTGACAGCTCGGCTATGTACGATATAAACTGACACCTCGGCTATGTACGATATAAACTGACATCTCGGCTATGTACGATATAAACTGACACCTCGGCTATGTACGATATAAACTGACACCTCGGCTATGTACGATACAAACTGACACCTCGGCTATGTACGATACAAACTGCCACCTCGGCTATGTACGATACTAACTGCCACCTCGGCTATGTACGATATAAACTGACACCTCGGCTATGTACGATATAAACTGACACCTCGGCTATGTACGATAAAAACTGCCACCTCGGCTATGTACGATATAAACTGACACCTCGGCTATGTACGATATAAACTGACACCTCGGCTATGTACGATACTAACTGCCACCTCGGCTATGTACGATATAAACTGACACCTCGGCTATGTACGATACTAACTGCCACCTCGGCTATGTACGATACTAACTGCCACCTCGGCTATGTACGATATAAACTGACCCCTTCGGCTATGTACGATACTAACTGCCACCTCGGCTATGTACGATACTAACTGCCACCTCGGCTATGTACGATATAAACTGCCACCTCGGCTATGTACGATACTAACTGCCACCTCGGCTATGTACGATATAAACTGACACCTCGCGTGTATGCCATATGAATTAATCGACACACCATTTGTATATAATTATCATAGACTAATGAAGCCTCACCTAGCAATTCTGCACATCGAGTCATACCAAGCAACACGTAGCTACGCACAGCTGTGTCTCGCACTAAACGATGCCTTGGCTGTGTAGCGAATGAAACACTGAGAGTTACAATGACCCCCCCGCCCCCGCCCGGAAGTGCGTCATACAATTATGACTCCTACTCTGCCTACAGTCTGTCTATGAATAAATGCTTTTACTTATACTTGAATATATTTTAATAAGAATTACTTGTGTTTAGTTGGCACTTGGATTGTTGGAGTTAAACTTACACAGATTTCACTACGTAGTGTTTGATGTTGATATACTCTGTGTCACCCTGACAGGACTTGAGAAATTGTCTGGGAGTCATGAGCCAATTACTCACTTATTTGCTCTTACAAGATACACGACAGATTTATTGATACATTTTGATAAATAAAGAATCTGCCACTAAACGCTTTGTATACATTGCAGTATAGCAAGAACTGGATGTTAGACAGGACCTAAAACTACTATCCTTGAGCATTAAAGTTTTGGAGTTCGAGTTCTCTCTTTTTATTTATTTACATAAACTACACAGGCATCAACTTCGACTAAACACATTGAGCACTCTGTTGACGTCGTACAGAGTTGATCAAATTAATCATGTCACGCATGAGTACCCTCTTCCTTCTGCTTCTCGCTCTCGTCTGCATGCTTGGATTCACTGAAGCATGGCCGGGTCTTAGCCCCAAAGCCTACAAGGCCGCGAGAGCCGTCAAAGCCCCGGAATACAGCAGTTCACCAGAGGGTTCAACAGAGGAAGACGCCTTGCATGCGGAATCCAGGTTGATGACTAGAGATGTTTACCTTGGGCCCACGGTGTGCCAAGTCATCCGGAAGGTAACCTGCAGTGCCGAGTGTCGCGGGCAGGGCTTGGGGCCGTGGCGGTCCGTGTTTTGGTCCAGAAGGATGTGCTGGGGAATCCTGAGGTTCCTCAAGAAAATCGCCCGCCTTTTGGGTGTGTCTTGCGACCTCACCGCCACGACGGTAGAGTCTCAGTCACCGACGACAACGCCTCTGCTTGCACCTACAACAACACCTGAACCGACAACACCAGCACCAACGACAACCCAAGGCGGTAAGTGTCTGAAAACACCCAAGCAACGTTCAGTGTACTGTTTGTGCTATAGAAAACATGTTGGTCAGTAATGTACAGTAAACCTTTGTCGTGTAATGCATGACAAACCCTTGACAGGTAATGCATTGTAAACCCTTGCCGTGTAATGCATGACAAACCATTGTCGTGTAATGCATGACACACCATTGCCGTGTAATACATGACAAACCATTGCCGTGTAGTGCATGGCAAACCCTTGTCGTGTAATGCATGACAAACCATTGCCGTGTAGTGCATGGCAAACCCTCTCCGCATCCATTTCCACGACTGCAGCATACAGTTTTTCCAGAGCAGTAGACGTGGGGTGGGGGGGGGGGGGGGGGGGGGGGGGGGGGGGGGGGGGGGGGGGGAAGGAGGGGGGGGGAATTTTCCTTATACTACTACCCTAGGACGAGAAAAGGTTATTGAAAACGTGTTCTTGTGTGCTGAAGCGAACCGTGTACAAGCGGTCGTCCATCACGTGTTAAGTTTGGAGACAAGACAGACTGCAAGATAGCGTGGAAATGTGTTCATAGGGATCGCGATCTTTCGGCATGATGGGTTTACCTGAATTCTAAAACTGCTCAGTCAACACACAAGCGAGTTAATTAGCGCTCGAAAGACGTCACACAAATACAACAAAGACCTGAGTCGCCTACGATAACTCTCATTTATCTGTGTGCAGGTTTCACGTGCGTGGGTCAAGGTCGTCGTTGTGTGGGAGGGTCAAGGTGTGCCCCTAACGAACTCTCCTTCACCTTCCTCACCTGCCCCCTGGCGGATCAAGGCTGCTGTGTGGCCATCTGATGACGTTTCAACCGGCACTCAACTCTTCACCTGCTCTCTATTCGTGATAACGTTTCAACCTACACTCTACTCTTCACTCACCCTACAGTCCCCTGATGGCGTTTTAACCAACACTCAGTTCTTCACCTGCTCTCTAATCCCGATGACGTTTTAACCTACACTCAACTCTTCACCCGCCTTACAGTCATCTGATGACGTTTTAACCAGCACCCAGTTCTTCGCCTGCTCTCTAATCCCGATGACGTTTTAACCTACACTCAACTCTTCACCCACCTTACAGTCATCTGATGACGTTTTAACCAACACTCAGTTCTTCGCCTGCTCTCTAATCCCGACGACGTTTTAACCTACACTCAACTCTTCACCCACCTTACAGTCATCCAGTTCTTCGCCTGCTCTCTAATTCTGATGACGTTTTAACCTACACTCAGCTCTTCACCTGCTCTCTAATCCTGATGACGTTTTAACCTACACTCAGCTCTTCACCTGCTCTCTAATCCTGATGACGTTTTAACCTACACTCAGCTCTTCACCTGCTCTCTAATCCTGATGACGTTTTAACCTACACTGAACTCTTCGCCTGCCCTTTGTTGTTGATTGATTGACTCAACGATGTTCATGACGCACTGTAGGGACACGCCTCTGTCCGCACAGCTCAGGGCCTAGTGGTGCAAGACGTTGAGAGAAAACAGCAATGTGGAACCCGATTAAGTGAAGCGCCTAAAGCTGTGCATCCGTAACATGACCCGGC
>JABMCL010003054.1:10000-17500 GCA_018857735.1 Alviniconcha marisindica
GATGTCACTTCAGGTATAATGATTTTAATCTGTCCCAGACATTGTTGGCAGCTTTACTGGGATCCATTATCACGGTTGTAATCCGCCCCAAAACAGTGGTAGATATAGTGAGATCCATGTTACGGTTTTAATCCATCCCAAATAGTGGCAGGTACACTCAGAACTATATCACGGTTTTAGTCCGTCCCAAACAATGACAGATATACTCAGATCCACATTACGGTTTTAATCCGTCGCAAACATTGACAAATATACTGGGATCCATATTATGGTTTTAATCCGTCCCAAACAGTGGCAGGTACACTCAGAACCATATCACGGTTTTAATCCGTCCCAAACAGTGATAGATATACTGGGATCCATATTACGGTTTTAATCCGTCCCAAACAGTAGCAGGAATACTCAGATCCATATTACGGTTTTAATCCGTCCCAAATAGTAGCAGAATACTGGGATCCATGTTACGGTTTTAATCCGTCCCAAATAGTAGCAGGAATACTCAGATCCATATTACGGTTTTAATCCGTCCCAAACAGTGGCAGATGTACTGAGAGAGCCATCTTATATGGCATTAAGCCGTCCGAGACACCGGCAGGTTTACTCAGATCCGTCTCTTCCGGGTCGTCATTGAAACTTGCTTGACACTTTCGGGTCGTCAGTGGAACCCAGTCTGTCTAAGACCACTCTGACCACTTCGTCCTTTGTACGTTTCCCACGGGTTTCTCCGATCATCCCGCGCAGGGTCCGGACCGGACTGCACTCTCCGAAAAGGCCTGGATTGCACGGGGAACTCTCCGCTGGGTTTCGACTGTCCGAACGGACCGAAAGCACTCTGCGGATTTCGCGCGGGCTTGGCACTCATTTGCCAAGAGTGCTGTTGTCTGGGCCCCGCTGTTGTGAAGGGGCTGAAGGGACTCTGGGGCATCCGTGTGTATGCCTTCGGTTCCGAGCGCCTGCTGGACGAAACTCGAGAGGAGAGCTCGTCGTCTACGTCCGGGTCAGTCCGGCGACCTCGTCCGGAGTTACGACTGAAAGTTAGTCGTCTCGTGGGGTGTCTGTTGTCCGTGGCGGGACCCACCTTCCGGTTTTCCGGAGGGCTGAAGGGACTTCGTTGAACGTTTTTTTCTCGACGAGCGGTTCGCGTGTTTGCCGGGCCTGCCCCCCCGTGACCCCGATTCCAGCCGGGAGAGCGGACTGAAGATTGAGACCCGCTCCGTCCCGAAGTACCGCGCGAGAGATCCGGAACTCTGCTTCGTTTCGACTGTCCCCTCCTGCTCTCCAACGATGTTAAGTACCTCTGCAGCGACCGTTGGTTCTCCAAGGAAGGACTTGCCGAACGTTCGGCACCACTTGCATCACTTGTTTGAAGGGCCGATCTTTGACGACCTTGCTGCTGTTTGATGCCTGGTCCAGGACGACTCTTTGGTGTCAGGTTCCTGTGAGTCAACGGGCTCATCATAGCTGCCCGACTTGTCTGGGTGGCTGCCCGACTTGTCTGGGTGGCTGCCCGACTTGTCTGGGTGGCTGCCCGACTTGTCTGGAGAAGCGGCCTATACTGTCGGGCAGCTGGGCTGTTGGGGGAAGTTGAACGTGTTGGCTGACCACTCCTCTGTTGTTGTTGTTGTTGTTGCTGACCACTCCTCTGTTGTTGTTGTCGCTGACCGCTCTTCTGTTGTTGCTGTTGTTGTTGTTGCTGTTGTTGTTGTTGCTGTTGTTGTTGTTGCTGTTGTTGTTGTTGCTGTTGTTGTTGTTGCTGTTGCTGACCACTCCTCTGTCGTTGTTGTTGCTGACCACTCCTCTGTTGTTGGTGTCGCTGACCGCTCCTCTGTTGTTGTTGTTGCTGTTGCTGACCACTCCTCTGTTGTTGTTGCTGTTGCTGACCACTCCTCTGTTGTTGTTGCTGTCGCTGACCACTCCTCTGCTGTCGTTGCTGTTGCTGACCACTCCTCTGTTGTTGCTGTTGCTGACCGCTCCTCTCTCGCCTCCGGCCACCGGCCCTCTGATTTCGCTGCCCGGGACCTGGACCGCTACGGAGACTCCGCGCGCGTTGTTCCGGACTCCGGTCCGCGGATCGGCCGTGCTTGCGTCGTCTCCACGAGTCTCGGAGCGTCTGCTCCCGGAAGTTCTGCAGGAGTCCCCCCCAGTGCTTCCTCCGGCTCTCCCTGTCCATCTCCTGCAGGTGCCGCACTATCACCTCCGTGCCCCCAGCCTTGTCGCCGTCCCGCTTCACCGACTGACCGTCGTTCCACGGGAAGTTGCTTCCCTTGTCGGTTGGGAAGCTGTTGCGGTTGTTGTTCGTTGGGAAGTTGCTGGGGTTAGTTATCGGGAAGTTGTTTGGCCTGCGCTTCAGGAAGCTGCTCTGGTTGATCTTGGGGAAGTTTATCTGGCTGCTCCAGCGCAGGCGGTTCTGGATGTTGGTGGGGAAGTTGTGGTGGTGAACAACGTCAGGCAGAAAATGCGGGTAGGGAAAACGCTTCCTTTGAGACAGTCGGTCCAGGTGCTTCTTTTCAAGGTCGAGCTGTATGAGACCTAGAACACACACAGACACACAGACACAGACAGACAGACAGACAGACAGACAGACACACACACACACACACACACACACGCACACGCACACGCAATGCAATACAACTTACTAAGTAGGTCAGCAACAACAGCAGCTGTAGTAATAGTAGTAGTAGTAGTAGTAATAGTAGTAGTAGTAGCAGCAGCGAGCAGACGCTAGCTAGTAGTAGTAGTAGTAGTAGTAGCAGTAGTAGTAGTAGTAGTTAGTAGAGTAGCAGCAACAGCAGCAGAAGTAGCAGAGTAGTAGCATGCAGTAGCAGAGTAGTGACCGCAGCCGCCAAGACAGCTAGTAGCAGCAGTAGTAGCAGTAGTCAGTAGTAGTAGTAGTAGTATCAGTAGTAGAGTAGTAGTAGCAGCAGCAGCAGGCTGCAGCAGCAGCAGCAGCAATGTAGAGCAACAGTAGTAGTATAGTAGTAGTAGTAGTAAGTAGTAGTAGTAGTAGTAGTTAGCAGCAGACAGTGCAGACAACTGTAGCAGCAACCGTAGTAGTAGTAGTAGTAGTAGTAGTAGTAGTAGTAGTAGTAGTAGCATTGTCGCCGTCACCATGACTAAATACCACACCTGCCAAGGCGGACTGGAACCCCGAGTTGTAGTCGCAGGTGACCTCGTTCTGGTAGTAGTCGTCCCTGGCGTCGTAGAAGTTGTCGTCGATGGCGGGGCCGCCCACCAGCGCTCCGTAGAGAGTGACGGGGTTGGGGGAGGACGTGGTGTAGTAGGACCACGAACACTCGTTGGGGTAGGGAGGGCAGGAGCTGAAAGTGGTTGAAATGATCAGACTGGTGCCGCAGAAGGACGTGGCAATGACCAGAGTGCAGTGGTGCAGTTATATAGGACATGGCAATAATCAGTGGCGCATTAATAGGGCATGGCAGTGATCAGAGTGGTGCAGCAATAGGGCATGGCAATGATCAGTGGTGCAGTGATAGGACATGGCAAATTTCAGAGTGGCGCATTAATAGGGCATGGCAGTGATCAGAGTGGTGCAGCAACAGGGCATGGCAGTGATCAGAGTGGTGCAGTTATATAGGACATGGCAGTGATCAGAGTGGTGCAGTAATAAGCATGGCAGTGATCAGAGTGGTGCAGTAACAGGGCATGGCAGTGATCAGAGTGGTGCAGCAACAGGGCATGGCAGTGATCAGAGTGGTGCAGTTATATAGGACATGGCAGTGATCAGAGTGGTGCAGTAATAAGCATGGCAGTGATCAGAGTGGTGCAGTAACAGGGCATGGCAGTGATCAGAGTGGTGCAGTTATATAGGACATGGCAGTGATCAGAGTGGTGCAGCAACAGGGCATGGCAGTGATCAGAGTGGTGCAGCAACAGGGCATGGCAGTGATCAGAGTGGTGCAGTAACAGGGCATGGCAGTGATCAGAGTGGTGCAGTAACAGGGCATGGCAATGATCAGAGTGGTGCAGCAACAGGGCATGGACAGTGATCAGAGTGGTGCAGTAACAGGGCATGGCAGTGATCAGAGTGGTGCAGCTAAAGGACATGGCAGTGATCAGATGGTGCAGTAACAGGGCATGGCAGTGATCAGAGTGGTGCAGTAATAGGCATGGCAGTGATCAGAGTGGTGCAGCAATAGGGCATGGCAATGATCAGAGTGGTGCAGCAACAGGGCATGGCAATGATCAGAGTGGTGCAGCAACAGGGCATAGCAATGATCAGAGTGGTGCAGCAACAGGGCATGACAGTGATCAGAGTGGTGCAGTTATATAGGACATGGCAGTGATCTGAGTGATGCAGCAACAGGGCATGGCAGTGATCAGAGTGGTGCAGTTATATAGGACATGGCAGTGATCAGAGTGGTGCAGTAACAGGGCATGGCAGTGATCAGAGTGGTGCAGCAACAGGGCATGGCAGTGATCAGAGTGGTGCAGTAATAGGGCATGGACAGTGATCAGAGTGGTGCAGCAATAGGGCATGGCAGTGATCAGAGTGGTGCAGCAACAGGGCATGGCAGTGATCAGAGTGGTGCAGCAACAGGGCATGGCAGTGATCAGAGTGGTGCAGTTAATAGGGCATGGCAGTGATCAGAGTGGTGCAGCAACAGGGCATGGCAATGATCAGAGTGGTGCAGCAACAGGGCATGCAATGATCAGAGTGGTGCAGCAATAGGGCATGGCAGTGATCAGAGTGGTGCAGCAATAGGGCATGGCAATGATCAGAGTGGTGCAGTTATATAGGGACATGGCAGTGATCAGAGTGGTGCAGCAACAGGGCATGGCAGTGATCAGAGTGGTGCAGTAACAGGCATGGCAGTGATCAGAGTGGTGCAGCAACAGGGCATGACAGTGATCAGAGTGGTGCAGCAACAGGGCATGGCAGTGATCAGAGTGGTGCAGTAACAGGGCATGGCAGTGATCAGAGTGGTGCAGCAATAGGACATGGCAGTGATCAGAGTGGTGCAGCAACAGGACATGGCAGTGATCAGAGTGGTGCAGCAACAGGGCATGGACAGTGATCAGAGTGGTGCAGCAACAGGGCATGGCAGTGATCAGAGTGGTGCAGCAACAGGACATGGCAGTGATCAGAGTGGTGCAGTTATATAGGACATGGCAGTGATCAGAGTGGTGCAGCAATAGGACATGGCAGTGATCAGAGTGGTGCAGCAACAGGACATGACAGTGATCAGAGTGGTGCAGTTAATAGGACATGGCAGTGATCAGAGTGGTGCAGCAACAGGACATGGCAGTGATCAGAGTGGTGCAGCAACAGGACATGGCAGTGATCAGAGTGGTGCAGTTATATAGGACATGGCAGTGATCAGAGTGGTGCAGCAACAGGACATGGCAGTGATCAGAGTGGTGCAGCAACAGGACATGGCAGTGATCAGAGTGGTGCAGCAACAGGGCATGGCAGTGATCAGAGTGGTGCAGCAACAGGACATGGCAGTGATCAGAGTGGTGCAGCAACAGGACATGGCAGTGATCAGAGTGGTGCAGTAAAGGGCATGGCAATGATCAGAGTGGTGCAGTAATAGGGCATGGCAATGATCAGAGTGGTGCAGTATATAGGGCATGGCAGTGATCAGAGTGGTGCAGTTAACAGGACATGGCAGTGATCAGAGTGGTGCAGCAACAGGACATGGCAGTGATCAGAGTGGTGCAGTAACAGGCATGCAGTGATCAGAGTGGTGCAGAACAGGGCATGACAGTGATCAGAGTGGTGCAGCAACAGGGCATGGCAGTGATCAGAGTGGTGCAGTAACAGGACATGGCAGTGATCAGAGTGGTGCAGTAACAGGGCATGGCAGTGATCAGAGTGGTGCAGTAACAGGGCATGGCAGTGATCAGAGTGGTGCAGTAACAGGACATGGCAGTGATCAGAGTGGTGCAGTAACAGGACATGGCAGTGATCAGAGTGGTGCAGTAACAGGACATGGCAGTGATCAGAGTGGTGCAGTAACAGGACATGGCAGTGATCAGAGTGGTGCAGTAACAGGACATGGCAGTGATCAGAGTGGTGCAATAGAATGACCACGAAGACTCGTTGGGTGGGGTGGGGACATGGTGTAGTAGGACCACGAACACTCGTTGGGGTAGGGAGGGCAGGAGCTGAAAGTGATGATCAGAGGGGTGCAGTAAGGGCTATACAGATATAGCAATGATCGGAGTGGTGCAGTGAAGGGCTATACAGATACAGCAATGATCGGAGTGCTGCAGTGATAGCTATATTGACATAGCAATGATCGGAGTGGTGCAGTGATAGCTATATTGACATAGCAATGATTAGAGTGGTGCAGTGATAGCTATATTGACATAGCAATGGTCAGAGTGGTGCAGTGATAGCTATATTGACATAGCAATGATCAGAGTGGTGCAGTGATAGCTATATTGATATAGCAATGATCAGAGTGGTGCAGTGATAGCTATATTGATATAGCAATGATCAGAGTGGTGCAGTGACAGCTATATCGACGTAGCAATGACCAGAATGGTGCAGTGATAGCTATATTGATATAGCAAATATCAGACTGGTGTATAGTAATAACTATATAGATGTAGGAAATATCAGACTGATGTATAGTAATAACTATATAGATATAGCAAATATCAGACTGGTCTATAGTAATAACTATATAGATATAGCAAATATCACACTGGTGTATAGTAATAACTATATAGATATAGCAATGATCAGATTGGTGTATAGTAATAGCTATATAGACAGCAATGATCAGACTGGTGCAGCGATACTTATACAGATAATTATAGCAATGATCAGAGTGGTGCGTTAACTGACCACGAACACTCATTGTGGTAGGGAGGACACAAGGTGAAAGTGGTGATCAGAGTGATGCATTAACTGACCACGAACACTCATTGTGGTAGGGAGGACACAAGGTGAAAGTGGTGATCAGAGTGATGCATTAACTGACCACGAACACTCATTGTGGTAGGGAGGACACAAGGTGAAAGTGGTGATCAGAGTGATGCATTAACTGACCACGAACACTCATTGTGGTAGGGAGGACACAAGGTGAAAGTGGTGATCAGAGTGAAGCATTAACTGACCACGAACACTCATTGTGGTAGGGAGGACACAAGGTGAAAGTGGTGATCAGAGTGAAGCATTAACTGACCACGAACACTCATTGTGGTAGGGAGGACACAAGGTGAAAGTGGTGATCAGAGTGATGCATTAACTGACCACGAACACTCATTGTGGTAGGGAGGACACAAGGTGAAAGTGGTGATCAGACTGGACATGGCAATGATCAGAGTGGTGCAGTGATAGCTATACTGAACACTCATTGTGGTAGGGAGGACACAAGGTGAAAGTGGTGATCAGACTGGACATGGCAATGATCAGAGTGGTGCAGTGATAGCTATACTGAACACTCATTGTGGTAGGGAGGACACAAGGTGAAAGTGGTGATCAGACTGGACATGGCAATGATCAGAGTGGTGCAGTGATAGCTATAC